>CM070109.1:3755903-3863403 GCA_036178185.1 Liparis tanakae | reverse complement strand
TTGTGTCGTTTGTGATGTTCGGCTCCACGGTCGACACAAAGCAGAATCCAGAACGGCGGATTTTAAATGAGCCTAAAGAGAATTTAACAGTTTGAATATCGGTTATTGTCGTAACTTTGGTGCTACGCATCCACACGTTCACATTTTAACTGAATCGTAATCCTCTTCCTTTTGATCTTGGTTGGAGACCTGATCAAATATATTTTTACAATATACAATGCATCATTTTGAGCGACTGAGTGGTGAGCATGTACGTCTTTCAATCACGTGGTTGGCGGTTCAATCCCCGCCCTAGTCGATAACCATGACTTGATATTTTGGAATATGATATGATATATTCCTTTATCCGTCCCACAGTGGGGACATTTTAAAATCACAGCAGCGGTGCACATCAAAATAATTATAAAAAACTAAACAAAATACTAAAACACTAAATACTAAAATAAAGTAAAGTGTTGAGTTTGCTCCCTGTAGCTGTGTCTACGGTGTCTGAATGCAACATGTTAAAGTGTCTTTGAGTTAGCTCTATATCAATTCATTGTTTCATTCTTATTATCATCTCCTAAATTGTCCGATATCCTCGCTGACCTCGCCTCTTGGTCATTGCCTTGTCCGGGTCACGTGACCAGGATGCAGACGCACGGTTGTTGTTGTTGTCTCCGGTGATAACATCGGGGAGGGAGGAGCCTATCGCTGAAGGGGGGGGGGGGGGGGGGCGACAACATGATTTAGTTGTATAATATGCGAAACACTGGAAAACAAAAACATCTTCTGCCGGAAGAAAAATGCCAGGCATGAAAAAAAAAAAATTCCTGAGCCACTTTTCAATCGACAACAGCAGCATATTTTATCATGAGCGACGCGTATCCTCCAACGAAAAATGAACGAGGGAGGGAAAGAGAGCGAAGCGGAAGCGGTGGAACCGTCTCCAAAGGATGAATTTAATGAAAGCATTTCCAATTTCCATCTGATTCATCTCCCTTAGTCCTAAAAAATGAAGAAAAAGAAGAAAATGAAACGCATCAAATTTGATCGGATTGAAATCTGGCTGCCGGGTATTCCACACCAAGAGAACAATGGTCAGGAATGCCTTTGTTCTTCTTCTGTCTCCGTGCGTTGGGATCTGTCAGCACTTATGCAGAACAAGGTGACACTAAATCACCTGCTTTGGCATTTTAATAAATACATCTCCAGTGATGGAAACACCTCCCCTCCGCTCATCTGTTTCCCTCCCTCTCTCTCTCTCTCTAATCCCCTCCTTTTTACTTCCTTTCCATCTGTCGCTCCAGCCCGCCTGATGTAAACATGAAATTACCGTCACGCGGAATAATTCTCGCTCTCGAGACGTTTTTCCGTGACGTCTGTCACACGTGTCGCTCGTTGCCCGTTGTGTGTGAGCCGGTTGTCTTTGCTCCACCTGTTCCCTCAGCATCCCACCGTTTTTCTCTCTCTCTCTACAGGGTTGCAGAATGGATGAGCAGAGATGCCCCCTCCCTCACACCCTCAAAGTGAGTCGCAAAAAATTCCTCACGTCTCCTCGCGTAGAAGCGCAGATCGAACTAAACCCGTCAGATCTTCTTTAGGGTAGTGGGGCTTTCCTCTAATGGGGCGGTCGCCATATGAAGAATTATAGACATCATTTCGGATTGAATCCACGTGATCATGATGGAGGAAGTATGAAGACCAGTGGAGCACACACACACACACACACACACACACACACACACACACATAGCGGGTACCAGGAGACAGATGTCTTCATTCCCCACGTGAAAACGGGAAGTCAACGCTGATGTTTTTGTCACATAACTTGAGGACTTTTTTTTTTTAACCCAAAAGACGATTTCTTTTAGATGCCTAACTGAGTTTGAAGCCTGAAGTTTGATTTTTGACGAGCTGGAATCGACGCGTGCTGCAGGCTGAGGATGAGGAGTAAAGTTTTGGATACAGTTTTAATTTTAAATTACAGATAATAATAATAATATGTCCCATAGTGCACATGATCTAAGTCTAGTGGTAGCGGTAGTGTTTGGTTATTACACATTTATAATGCATAATATATACAAGTGGGCTTCTTAACCCTCTTATTAACTTTGGGGCCAGGTTGACGTCTCTAAAAGAATTATCGACATCATGTTTTTTGCTTCAGATTTCATGAATTGTCCTAATTTATTGGGGGTAACAGGGAAAACATCAAATTCACATGGTGATGTGTTTTCAGTTTTGATGTCAGTTTTCTTTTAACCCAAAAGACGATCTTTTTTAGAAACCTAACTGAGTTTGAAGTCTGAAGTTTGATTTTTGACAAGCTGGAATCGACACGTGCTGCAGGCTGAGGATGAAGAGTCACTTTTCATAAGAGCCGCCGTATGAAAACGTCCATCAGGGTTTTATAGTTTGCATTAAAAGCCTTATGTAACACTATTAATATAAAGGTTCTCACTAGAACAGTGCAGGGTTCTTCAGCTTGTTCTCATAGGATATAACTTTTTCATGAAGATTTTACCTAGAACCGACATCAAGGGTTCCAAAACAATCTAGTGTACGGTTCCACACACAAACCCCTCTGAGAGGTTCTACAGGGAACCCTCTAGGCCCTTCTCCTGCACTGGTTCTCACACTTCTTTTCAGTGAAATATCTTCTCAGCGCAAAGCATATTAGGTAGAAAAAAAGATGTAATACCCAGCCCTGTGCTACCAGTGTCCGATTTAATATAGAATATATACAATTCACTTTATGAGCTTACTTTTGTTTATTGAATATTTATGATTTTTTTTTTTTTAAAGAGGATCTTTGAATTTCCGCTAATTTTAAATATACATTTTGTAATCTCACTTATCCCCCCGCTGTGACTCCACGTTCCCCCAGAGGTAAACCACCCCCCGTTTGAGATCCAATATTAAAATAGAATCTAATATTATAATAGAATCTGATCCTCTGAATGAATAATGCTGCGTCATAATAAAGATTGTATTTCTCGCAAGGCTTCATTTAGTTAACGATCATTTAAAAATAGAAGCTCTCCTGCTTTCACTTCTGCTCTCGCCGGTAGAAGTCGTCATGGAGCCGGCGTCCATTGCGAAATTGGGAAGTTGATGATCTGAAATTGAAGGTGAAGAAGTAAATTGCGACACGTCGTCACAAAAGTCTTTTTTTTAATCGACGGACATCCCAGAGGAAGGCCCGATAACTGACCGCCAAACGGTTAAATTATCTCCCACCGACACCGCATATCCACCGAACCATCGAAAGCTTGAGTTGCACCCAGACGTAAAACAAATGGGCATTTATTGTTCCCCAAATAACCAGTTTGGCTCCGTTCCCATGGTTACCCTATGACACTGACAGCAGTGAGCCTCCAGAAAGGGGCTTGGTGCTCACTGGAGGAATGCACTCTGCTCGTCTGGCCTCTGTCGTGTTTGCAGGATGAGAAACATAAGCGTGTAACAAGTGGGATGATGGAGTCACAGTGTGCGTGCGCTCATTGTGATTCCCCTCAAAGCCCCGTGACTGAAATCATGACTCGCAGCGTCTGTTCGTCATCTTGACTCCTCTTTGTCTCCTCCCCCCGCAGACCGAAGAAGACTACATCCCATATCCCAGCGTCCACGAGGTACACCCAACGGCACACCCAATGGCACACCCAACGGCACACTCAACGGCACACACAATGGCACACTCAATGGCACACCCAACAGCACACTCAATGGCACACTCAATGGCACACAAAATGGCACACTCAATGGCACACCCAACGGCACACTCAATGGCACACTCAATGGCACACTCAATGGCACACTCAACGACACACACAATGGCACACTCAATGGCACACCCAACGGCACACTCAATGGCACACTCAATGGCAGTGTCAATGGCACACTCAATGGCACATTCAACGGCACACACAACGGCACACTCAATGGCACACAAAATGGCACACTCAATGGCACACCCAACGGCACACTCAACGGCACACACAATGGCACACTCAATGGCACACCCAACAGCACACTCAATGGCACACCCAACAGCACACTCAATGGCACACAAAATGGCACACTCAATGGCACACCCAACGGCACACTCAATGGCACACTCAACAGCACACACAACAACACACTCAATGGCACACTCAACGGCACACTCAATGGCACACCCAATGGCACACTCAATGGCACACACAGCACACTCATGGCACACAAATGGCACACCAATGGCACACCCAATGGCACACTCAATGGCACACTCAACGGCACACTCAATGGCACACCCAATGGCACACTCAATGGCACACCCAATGGCACACTCAATGGCACACACAACAGCACACTCAATGGCACACAAAATGGCACACTCAATGGCACACTCAACGGCACACTCAATGGCACACCCAATGGTACACCCACCGGAACACACAATGGCACACACAATGGCACACCCAGCAGCACACATAACAGCACACACAATGGCACACTCCCTTCACAAATAAACTCCTATATGTTATAGATGCCAGACGGCGTAGAGCTAAATAAAAAGGGTTTAAGGGTCAAAAGAAGCACACAGGAAAATGAAGGAGCCATCTGGAACCGAAAATGGTTCTTCAGAGTGATGCGATAGAAGAACCATTTCTGGTTCCACAAAATAATCTTTCAAACCAGGGTTCTTTGAAGAATCATTTCCTTAAAGAGTTCTTCAAAGAACCTATAAAGGTTTCTCAAATAACCTCCAAAACATGGTTCTTTAAGGCACCATTGTTGGTTACACCGAATCTTTCAAAATAGGGTTTTTAAAGAACCATTTCCTTAAAGAGTTCTTCAAAGAGTTCTTCAAAGAACCTATAATGGTGCCTTGAATGAAAAAAAGCTTCTTCAGGAGATGATGGTTCTTTGTAGGACCACAAAGCCTTTTAAAGAACCATTTAAGAACCGATACCTCTCTGTGTTCTGCGACAATGAGAGCCGTGCGGTGTTTTAACGCCCTCGGTTACTCATCAGAAATGCGTTTCCATACCAACGCTGTCCCTCGCCGTCAGGTTCTCGGGCGCACGAGCCCGTTCCCGCTCATCCTGCTGCCGCAGTTCGGCGGCTACTGGATCGAAGGGATCAACCACGAGCCCAGAGAGCCGCCGGAGGAGGAGCGGCCGCCATGCCCCGCCTCCCACGTCAAACTGGAGACCAACAGCACCGCCAAGATCTACAGGAAGCAGTTCATGGGCAGGGTGAGGGGGGAGGGGGGGGGGGGGGGGCAAAGTATGTTTTTATGCATTTGAAAAAGGAATCCATCTTGATTTATTCTCGTACAGCTTCTAAATTTCAACTTTCACGGTTTTATTCGCCCTTTGTGCCCAGAGGAATCTACTGCAGGGCTCTCGACCGAGTCAACAGTTTAGATATAACACTATAATAACAACTAGAACGGGCACTCTGTAGAGCGCATACCTTCACATATCACAAGATTGGGCGTTGAATTATGAACATTTTGGCATTAGTTGCATGCCAATTGCATAGAAATTCAATTTCTACATGGTAAAAAGAAGATTTTGACCTTTTCATGACCTTGACCTTTGACCTAATCAACCCCAAAATCGAATCAAATGGTCCCCTGATAATAACCAATCATCCCACCAAATTTCATGCGATTCGATTGATTACTTTTTGAGTTATGCGAGTAACACGCATACAAATAAATAAATACACAGCGATCAAAACATAACCTTCCGCATTTTCAATGTGAAGGTAAAGATACAAAATATAAAAGAAAACACGATAGAGAAGGTGGTAATATGTGCGAGAACCAGAAAGGTTCTCGTATGTACAGTGTTGGATACAGTTTTAAATTACAGATAGTAATAATATGTCCCATAGTGCACATGATAAATCTAGAGGTAAAGGTAGTGTTGGGTTATTACACATTTATTATACATGATATATACAAGTGGGTTTCTTAAATATACTTGCCACATGTAAGTGGTCTGATTCAATTTGGGAACATGAAGCAAGTAAAATGGAAATTGGTATTAAATGCTCGGCTCATTTTGTGTTTAGCTAAAAAAAAGAAGGACTTTAACATCTCATAAAATAGAAGGGGGGGGAAGAGGCAAGGGAAAAAAACGTTTATATGTGTCGGGTAATTTATCATTCAGTTATATTCACGACTACGCGTCGGCCTCGTGGGGAGTTGAGCACAAAAGAAAAAACACACACACACACACGCACACACACCACTAAATCCTGCATATATTATGGGAGATGATGCTTTGAAACCAATCGTAAGTCCTGCATATATATGCGTAAACCAGATAAGAAAAGGTGGTACCTTGTTTCACACCTGTTCCTCGAGGGCACTTCAACCGCTTTCCTAAATTAAAAGAATAAAAAGAAAGTCCCTCTCTCTGCGCCGTTTCCATTTCTGGTTTATTATCATCATTGTTTGTTGCCGGGCGAGTTTTCATCCCGGCGTTGAGGTTTCTTCTGCTTATCTGCCCCCAGGAACACTTTAATTATTACACCGTGGATGCTGCCCTGGGCCACTTGGTCTTTTCCATGAAGTACGATGTCATCGGGGATCAAGAGCATCTGCGCTTGATGCTCCGGTACACTTCTTATTATTTTCATATCTGACCTGTTTTCTCTCCCAATTATGCTTTTTTTTCTCCCCCTCGAGCTCGTAGTCAGAGTCCTCTGACAGTCCCCCTGCTATTGTTATTTTCCTTTACTCCATTTCCCCTTTCTCTCTCTCTCTCTCTCTCTCTCTTTCTCTGGACATTTTTTCGCAGCAAATCTGGCTGTATATGTCCACGTAATGCAGGGATATTTTTAGAAATGAATTATGTTAAATCAGGGAAAAAATACGGAAGGAAGACAAGCATTCTCAATTATCATTGAATTTTCTTTCAAACTATAATTCATACTTTCTTGTTTTAAATGTTTATATAACTACATTAATTCAGGTATTTGGAAATAATAATATGGTAACACTTTCTTTTTTTTAAGATACTTTTAATATGTTATAGTCTGTTTATAGCACAATAAAATTACAGTTATAAGCTTGTAAATATTCACAATGCTTTATAAAAATAATAAATAAAACTGTAATGCATTTGAAATGTAATGCTCAATGCATTTTCGAACAATTTTTTTTGCAATGCATAATAATGTGATTACAAGTTACTCTAAATAATAATGGTTGGCTGTTGGTAAAGTAAAAAGTAGTTTCATATTTTCTATGATGCTCTTGATCTAATTATATGTCTTTAGCTTACTGAAAGCAAACAATGACCACGTGGGCGTCGTCACGTGACCGTGAACTATCACAGTGATTATTATGCATTACAGAAATGGAACCGTGGGAATAATAACACACAATGATCCTTGTGGCAAAGATTGTGTCAGCGAGCGACCAGTAATTATGAAACATGACTTTATGCCTTTATACATTATAACCTGCGTCATAGAAAGTGTTTCCCATAAGACCATTGCAGATATTTAAAGGTGATGTTTGTGCGTCACACAATAAAACAACAACAACAGATACTTCTCTCCCTTATATTTGGGAGTCGTGTAATAACAGGAGTATAAATAGGACAAGTTAAAAGTTCTGTGGCACAGAATAAAAATCCAAACTCCTCCGTTGAAGTGATTTTAAAAACTACTCGACTCTCAGGAATTCATGTGTAGCCCCAGAGAGGCTCCACTCCAGATGCTCGGAGCTGCGTTCCCTCTTTGTTGATGGAGCTTTGGAGTGGATGAGTACGTCCCTCAGCCCACAACGTTGTCCCCCCGGTGGGCACCACCCACAGTCACCCACAGTCACCCCATCACCCCATCACCCCATCACCCCGTACACACTCCGCCCCTCTAGTGTGTACGGGGTGCTTTTCATGCATTCAGTTTTTAAAACGAGAACCTACATTTTCTTTTTGTATGCACTTGACGGCTACACAGACAATGTGCTTATTCAAGGCTCAGCGTTCATATTTAAATCCTCTGTAAATAATGTTTCTCTATAAACTGTAAAAACACCAACTTATATTCCTCAGCAAACAGAAGGATTACAAGTTGTTAGGACTTAAAACTTTTAATTGTTTGTTCACTAAGCTCCATTCCCCTTAGTTACTGGTGCTTCACCTGTAACGCTTTCTGCTTACATTTATAACTGAGGCAGTTAACCACTACAATGCATAATATATATATATATATATATATATATATATATATATATATATATATATATATATATATGTATATATAGATACATATATAAATATATATATACATACATATATAAATATACATACATACATATATATATCAGTATATATATATGTATATACAGTATATACATATATAAATATATATGTATATATATATATATATATCTGTATATATATAATAGATATACATATATAAATATATATACATACATATATGTATTTATCTTTATATATATATATATATATCTGTATATGTATATATATATATGTATGTGTATATATATATATATGTATGTGTATATATATATATATATATATATATATATATATATATATATATATATTTAATTGGCACCTTGAATTCAGGGAAATGTCAGCTCCATCAGTTGAAAATGCTATTTTTTATCCGTTCAGCTTTTAAAATGAGAAAATAAAGTTGTTGTTTTTTATATGCACTTGACGGCTACAGAGACACAACCTGCTTATTCAAGGCAAACAGTCACAGCAGCATATTGAAAAAAAAAAAAAAAAACATTGTTTTCTCAGTTTGAATAGTATAGGCCAATGTGTGTACGAATGATAAGGAAAAGAACAAGATCAGTCTGTCGTTGGTGGCTTTAGAATCTGTACACAAACGACATCCCTGACCTTTGACCTCACATCGGATCAGGAGAAACTACTAAGAAATAGAAAAAAAACCTTTCAAGGGAAAAATGTGAAGAAACCTTGAGGAGAGCAACAGAGGAGGATCCCTCTCCAGGAAGGACAGAACAATAGATGTCATGTGACCAGAAGGAAACATTAATATGTCCACAAGTTACATAAACACACTGAATATGACGGAGTGTATGAAGAGTTCGTAGTCGGCATGGACCGCGATCCAGACCTCCATGATCTATGAGATCCTTGTTTTCTTCTGGTTCCTACAAGTGGAGGTGGCACATCGACCACATACATTCACGTTTCTACGCTTCTGTTATCCATTCCGTCCCGCTACAGGGGAATTGTAGTCCCTGTTTTGTAGTCCGGGCCTCAGTGGCCCGGTTACGTTGTCATGGTAAACACATTTGGGTATAGCATGCTCAGTTGCTAACACAAGTCATCTCAGGTCAGCATGCATACGGTCAACATTCATATTGTTGACGTGCAATACACCACGTGTGTGTTGCATGCGCCGTGCCCACCCGGGTTGACCCGCTTGTCACATGGTCATGGGTCCAACCGGCCAAACAGGAAGTGGGCGCATCCAAAGGGCTTTAAGGCAGAGGGAACTCAGACTGTACCATGTTGAGTGCAAAGAGGTGTTCACTACGTATAGTTTTAATATCTATAACCTAGGACATTTAGATGAATGATGAGAGATTGTTTTGCGGTTTCTACATATTATCATTTGATCGTCTTAATTAATTATTCACTGACTTTAACACTTTAAAAGCAAAGAGTAGAAGCTCCTGAAGGGAAGTTGACTGTCGGCGGTCCACATGGGCAGAGAAACTTTTTGTTAATTAGAGCCGTCTGCGTAGTTGTATGAAACTTCTTAAAACTGACCTTTTAAATAATAATAAAAAAATGTGTTTTCCTGTAATGTTATGTGATTTCATGCCAGATGTTTTTGTTTTTATTTTATTTCTATAATATAATTATTTTATTTTATTTAACAATTTAATTTAATTTAATTTATTTTTATAATTATTATTATTGTTATAATAAAATAACATTTAAAAATATTTATTTCATTTTATTTTATTTTGTCTTTGGCTCAAAAAAAAGTATTTTCTTATTTTTAAGAACAATTATAAAGCACAATTGGTCATCATTTGAATGCTAAACATCAAAGAAAGGACACCCTGAAGGATCACTAAGCGTTTTTCACCCCCGACTCTTTGTCTTTCAGCACAAAGCTAAAAACGTACCATGATGTCATTCCCATCTCCTGCCTTACCGAGTTCCCCAACGTGGTTCAAATGGCCAAGGTAGGCACTTCTTATCTTAAAAACACATAGCATAAGAGTAATTTAACTTTTTAAATGAGAGGAGATAAATGTTCTTTTCCCACCGACAGCTTGTTTGTGAAGAGGTAAACGTGGACAGGTTTTATCCGGTCCTCTTCCCGAAGGTAGACGCTAAGCCTCTCGCTATCCACCGACACATCGGAAACAAACCCGACTGAACTCTTCTCCGCTCTCCCGTCCTCAGGCCTCCAGGCTCATCGTCTCCTTCGATGAGCATGTGATCAGCAACAACTTCAAGTTCGGGGTTATTTATCAGAAGTTCGGCCAGGTGAGCGACACGCGGCGACACCGCGGCTCACCTTTCAACTCAGTTTATTTTATATTGCCCAATATCTGATATCCAACATTTGTTTTCGCCTTGTAGTTGTTAGTATTTTAGTATTAGTATTTAGTATTTAGTATTTAGTAATTTAGTAATTTAGTATTTGTATTTTGTATTTTGTATTTTAGTAGTAATATTAGTATTTTGTATTTTAGTATTTAGTATTGTGTTTTGTGTTTTTATTTTTATCTTTTATTTGTATTAATGCTCTAATGTACACCCACTGCTGTGATCCTGAAATTTCCCCACTGTGGGACTAACAAATTAATATATTATCTTATCTTATCTTATCACAAATTATGAATATGCCTTAGAGGGCTTTACATCCCTGTCCCAGACCTCACATCGGATCAGGAGAAACTAACAAGAAATAGAAAAAACCTGATTCAGTCCTAACTATAAGACTATCAAAGAGGAAAGTCTTCAGTCCATTCTTAAATGAGGCGACTGTGTCTGAAGGGGTTCCATAAAAGAGGAGCTTGATAAACTGAAGGTTCTGGCTCCCATCCTGTTTTTTCTGTCGCTCCTCATGAAAAAAAAAAATGCCTTTTTGTTCCTTCCCCGCAGACGTCGGAGGAGGAGCTGTTCGGGAACATGGAGGAAAGCCCGTCCTTTGTCGAGTTCTATGAGTTTCTGGGCCACAAGATTGAGCTCCACGACTTTAGAGGGTTCGGACACTCCCCCCCCCCCTTTTTTTTTCCCCCTCACCCACAGATTTAAGTGCTTTTACTTCTCAGCGGAGCGCCGGTCAGAAGCTATTGATCAGACTTTGGCTGAATCCCCGAAAAGGCCATTTAAAAAACGTCCTGACGTGTGTGTGTGTGTGTGTGTGTGTGTGTGTGTGTGTGTGTAGTGCTGCTGACATTATGATTGAGTACAGGCATCGTGGCATTTCATCCATGACGGATAACCGCGGACGGGCCGGCTCCTCCGAGAGCACGCACTTACCTTCCACCTGTCCGCCGCTTTGTTTGTCTCTTCTCCCTCCGTCTTCCTCTCAATCCTCTCTTCACCTTAACTTCACATCTTCTCTTCTCTCCAAGTCATTTCTCATCACCCTTAAATCTCCTCTGCCCCTCCTCTGCTTGTCCGGCTCCAGGTTTCGGGGCGGGCTGGACGTCACTCACGGGCAAACGGGGACCGAATCCATCTACACCAGTTTCCATAATAAGGAGATTATGTTCCACGTGTCCACCAAGCTTCCTTACACGGAGGGAGACTCACAGCAGGTACCGTAACAGTCCCACGTTCAGGGGTCGAGGCTTTTTATTTGCCATTTGTGCCTAGACTAGGGGTCGGGAACCTATGGCTCTTTTGGCATATGGCTTCGCAGACAATTTTGAGTAAAAAAAAAAAAAGAGACTTCGCCCGCCCCCCTGTAACTTTCTCTATCGCGCCCGATTACAGCAGAAGTAATTTAAGGTCCTTTTCTTAAAGACGTCTTTGTCCTTTTATTAAACTAAACGTCTGTTATTGATCGTATCTACACAGCAGCATGTCATTCTGTCTCTACGTGTCGCGTTAACACTTCTCGGCTCTCCGTCTCGAGCATCATGCAGCACCAGAAGTCGCATTAAAAGCAAGACATATTTAATATATCATACGTTAAAAATACTATATGGCTCTCAATGAAATATATTTAGAAATATTTGGCTTGTATGGCTCTCCCAGTCAAAAAGGTTCCTGACCCCTGGCCTAGACCAACAGTCCAGACTGGTTTGCAAAGGCTCTCCCAGTCAACAGACGTACAAATACACTATAATAATAATAAAAAATATAAAAACACACTGTATATAAGGTGGTAGAATATACAGTATTAAGTACAGTTTTTAAAAAACAGTTTAACATAGAAAAGTAGAGGGCAGAGGTCAATAAATAAACAGGCTAGTGTTGAGTGCTGTTGAGGCTGATATTGCACATTTTGAGAGGTGGGGAAAGGTTATGTGGGGATATAGCACAGATTGGAATATTGAACATTTTCTCAGATTGTACACATTTGTCAATAGTTCTGTTTTGCCGCGGTGTGTTATCGCGGAAACTCATTTGTCTTCCCTAACTGGAATGAAAAGGCGTCTTCTCCCTGTGAGCAGACAGAAGGTCAGGGCTGTAACATCAAAATGGTCTCTAGTCTGCTAACGGAACCTTGATGATGCAAGAAGAATTATTTTTGCTTTCTTGTCGACTGTTTACGGTTGATACCACTCATGTCTGTAGGGTGAATATGAAGCTATTACCAAAACAATTTAAACAGGAAACGGGGGAAAGCGCTGCTGAGCAGAACCGTAACTAGCATGTTATCCTGTTTGTTTAACCTGTAGGCTACTAAAAGCAAAATGTTGCAATTCTCTGTTAATATGATATAAAACAAGATGTAACACGTTAATCTGTGAGCTTTAGAGACGCTGTTTGGCAGATTCTGTTGCCTATTTTTAGTATTTGTGCTAAGTTAAGCTAGCAGGCTAGCTGTGAGCATGTTATTGATCTTTTTAGCTAACTGTGGGCGAGCAAGCAAATAAGCTTATTTCACAAAATGATTGTTCTACCCTCTTAACAAAAAAACATGAATATCTAAAAACAGTAACTGTAAGTTGTACTTATTTACTAATTACGTACACTTTATATTTTCCTCTTAAAACGTTGCTAATGCGGTAGGTTTTATGTCCTTCCTGTCCGTCCTTGAAACATATAATCTTTTGTCTTCACATCGCGGTGCTCTCCACTTTGTGTTGAAGTGTTTCTGGTTTGTGGCGGAAGACTTTCATCTGTGTGATGAAATGTCGCCGTCAGCCACATTAGTGCAAACCAGCTTTCCAATGCCACACGTGGTTTTTTTGGACATTGTTACCACGGTAACCCCGCACAGACGGTCCACAGTGCCCGAGGAACACAGAGACGTAAACAACGCCCACGTACGGGATGATCCATGAGGCAAAGTGCAACCATAATGGCGTCATCTCAGGAGGGAGAGAGCGCAGAACTAATGTGTCCAGATCCGGATGTTCGGCATTAACAGATGTCAAGCGTCTCAATCCGGCCCCCACGCCTGCTGCGTTCGTTTTTTATTTAAAGTGCTAATAAGCCCAGGGATGATGCCGTGGCAACCTGGCTGCCCTGCCGCCGCAACCACGTGTCCGGTGTCTTCTCTCAGCCGTAATGCGGTCAAAAAGATTTTTTTTTAAATCCATTTTTAGATGTGTCAGAATTTTTTTGTTGCGTTGTGCTATTTTCTTCACTTTCTTCAGGACTTTCTTCTCATTTACATCCATCAAATTAGGATCGTCATATCATTTTTTTTCTAACTGGGTGTTATTTTCAAACTTGTATTTAAAAGCACGGCAGATGTCTCACAATCAGAAGGTTTTTTTTTTTTTTTCGTACATATTCGACTCATTATCCATTCAGTTTGAACTATTTAAATCATTTCCCACGTAATATTTTATGACATGTTTCTGGCTTCTGTGACAAGCTTATTGTAATAAATAAAAGTCACCAGGGCCCCCCGTAGCAGATGGTTTATTGTTCTCGTGTGTGCAAACGGACGTACGCTGCAGTAAAGCAATCAAGCTGCTAACTGGAGACAAATCATCTGTAAATATAGGAGTCAATGTTTGCCGTGCACACAGTTTAGCACCCGACGGCCAGCGAACAGGTGTTTAGTGAGACTGAATGTCTGCACAACAGCCCGATGACTGATGGAGGCCAATCAGCTGCTGCCGCTGCAGCGCCGGTGTTTACAGGCAGCCGGGCCCGGATTGACCGTCTGAGCATTTCTGTTTACCACCAACTGATAAAACCCCGAGATATCTTTTCCAATATAATTTTTTTATTTGATCTCTCGAAGGAAAATATAATATCTCACGTCTCACACAGGATACTTGCAAAGTCCTGAATCACACGTACGTTGCCCTATTTTGAATTTTGATGAATTTCTCGCGAGAACGGCAAAAAGAAAAGCTGTATCTGCTCTGATTTATGGGATTTATGGGAGCGTCTCAGCCGTCTAACTGCCAGTTCCTAGCGAGAGGTGAGGAGGAAGCAGCCGTCCCTGGCGCTTGGCAACACTGAGTCCTTTTTAAAAGCATTGCTTGGAACTTGGACACAGTCGCTCTGTCCTCCAAGTGCACAAGTGTCCTTTTGGCAAAACAACTTGGCTGAATTTTCTGAATCATATTTCATTGTCTGGATATTTGACTTTGAAGCGCCTCCACTGGATCTCCGATTTATTCATCTCCCCTTCATCAACAGCCTGTATCAGGTGTCGGGAACCTCTGGCTCTGAGCCATATATGGCTCTCCCGGTGACGCATATGGCTCTTTTGAATTTGAGTTAAAAAATAAAAAATATCCACCCGCCCCCCTGTAACTTTCTCTCTCCTCCAGATGACAGCAGCAGTAATGTCAGGTCCCTTTCTTAAAGACGTCTTTGTTCTTTTATTAAGCTAAACGTCTGTTATTGATCGTCTCCACAGCAGCATGTCTCTCTGTCTCTACGCGTTGCGTCTCCGCTCGCCGTCTCGCACGCCGCAGAGCAAATTATACAAGTTAAAAATACTATATGTCTCTCAATTAAATATATTTAGAAATATTTGGCTTTTATGGCTCTCCCAGTCCAAAAGGTTCCTGACTCCTGGCCTATATGGTCTGCTCTTGTCCTAGTAATACACATTTACTCTATTTGTACAACAAACTTTATACCAGAAATGCATCACAACTTTACATGTCAGTAAGATGTGAGAAATAACCTTTCTGGGAGGTCATTTGAGATTTCTAAAACACTTTATTGTGCCGGAGGCAGACAGCAGGAATCGATTTAAACGAAAAAAGCTTATTTTTGTATTCATCTCAAGATGTAAAAGGACTTGTAACTATAACTACATGATGGAGCAGAGAATCTGGTGTTAGTGGAGCGGCTCACAAAAATTAAGAGACTTCATTTCTGGGGTCCTAATAGTCAGTTAGTACTCTAGTTTTATCAGTATACAGTATACACCATCATGTATATGAGCTTTAATGTGTATTTCTTTTAAGTTTCGTAAGAGTTTTTTAAGATCCGGCTGATGATAATAGAAGTGGCTGTAATAGCTGTGAAGTACTTGGCAAGAATTTCAATGATTTTGCTAATTTTGGGATAAAACCAGGGAATCATTCATCTCGGGGAAGAGGCTGCACTGTTGGATCAAAATCCTCTCCACCTCAGTCGGATTTGATTTATTCCCAATCAATCTTGTTCAAATGGGTTTCGGGATTGTGAGTTTCCGATGCTCCAACCGGTCATTCGAGATGCATCCGCCGTTGTTAGTTCTTCTTTTTTCTCTGTGCCGTCCAGCTGCAGAGGAAGAGGCACATCGGCAACGACATCGTAGCCATCGTGTTCCAGGAGGAGAACACGCCCTTCGTTCCAGACATGATCCAGTCCAACTTCCTGCACGCCTATGTGGTGGTGCAGGTGGAGAACGCGTGTACGGACGACGTCACCTACAAGGTCGGGGGTCCAGCGGGCATCGTTGATTGACAGGGAGAAAAACATTCCAGTGTTTTTTTCCTTCTTATGTGACACAGCGAGTCACCTCCTCTCTCCTCCAGGTGTCCGTGACGGCGAGGGACGACGTTCCTTTCTTTGGGCCTGCTCTGCCGGACCCGGCCATCTTCAAAAAGGTCAGCAGTCACACACAAACTCAGTTGCCCCTTTTCTTTTTTTTTTCTACAAGCAGACGTCGTAAAAAACCTTCGGCGATTCTCTGCGTTCCCCGTCCCTCAGGGCCACGAGTTCCGCGAGTTCCTCTTCACGAAGCTCATCAATGCCGAGTACGCCTGCTGCAAGGCCGAGAAGTTTGCCAAGCTCGAGGTGAGAAGAGCGGCGCAATGCAAATAGAATTCATAGAGGTGTGGATGCTTGAAGTGTGTGTGTGTGTGTGTGTGTGTGTGTGTGTGTGTGTGTGTTTGTGTGGGGGGGCATTGAGCACACACACACCTGTCGGCATAGGTGTTGAAAAAATAAGAAGCGTAGCCGCGAATGAGCTCCGGCTTTGACGTCCAACGTCCCGTTGCGGGGCCGCCGCCGCCGCATCATTTACATCCCCCCCCCCCCCCCCCCCCCCCCCGACCGTGTCGTTGTCAGGAGCGGACGCGCTCGGCGCTGCTGGAGACTCTGTACGAGGAGGTGCACGTCAACAGCCAGTCCATGATGGGTCTGGGCGGGGACGAAGATAAGCTGGAGAACGGAGCCGCCGGAGGGGGAGGAGGCTTCTTCGAATCCTTCAAGGTACGTCCCCCCCCCCCCCCCCCCCCCCTCCCTCGTCTCTCAATTGGCGAGGCGCCGCCGTTAATCTGCAACTCCCCATGCATGACAAGCTAATTGGTTGATGGTTGGGGCGGCAGGAAAAACTTTGAGGATGCTATTAATATTGTTATTTATTTATTTTGCTTCTTTTTTTTTTTCCTGTCGCTTGGCTGGGATTCTGGGTATTCACACACGAGAAAACAAAAGCGTGGAACACTCTCGGTATCTCAGAGGACCGGTCCTCTGTGGCATTTGGTTTCCTCCCTTTGGCTGCGGCTGCTGAACTCTGTTTTTTTCGCATCACGACGGCGTGCCTTTTGGGTCGTCGGGCGGACCGAGTGTGTGTGACGGAGCGCTCCGTCGGTGACCATTAGGGTGGAGCAGCGGAGGCGGCTGTGATTGCGTGCGCCCGATGAACTATCTAATGGCAGCTCATTAGATGCCGTTTGCATGTCTCCCCGTGGGCAACTTCCCCCCCTCGCTGCTTCTCTCTTGCCATCTTTTCAGTTTTTTCCCCAAATCAGAAAATATATCCACCTTTGTTTCCAGTCTGTGTCTCAAGATCCGTTTATACCCCGTACAAACATACACTACATCTGTATAAATATACTCTGTTTTTCCTTCTATCTGTCAAGAGCTACCTTGCTGCCTCTTTCTTTCTCCTCCTGCAAATGTTTCCCACTCCATCTCCCCCTCGCTGCCTGTGTCTAACTGTCCGCCTTGCTCACACTGTGTTTCATCCTCTCCTCCTACGACGCAGAGACCCACAATAGACTTTAGATAAGAGGTGCGGCTTCATCCTCCTCCACCACTCTAGCCTACACGCTCCCTGATCTCCTGTGAACCCACATTTATTTTACTCCGCCTCCTGCCTGTTGACCTGCACTGCCCCTAAGTGTTCAGAAATAGGCCTGCATACACACACGTAAGCACAAACAACAATGGGATCATATGCACACACACACACACACACACGCGTACACACATGCATATATGTGTGCCTTTAGAGATGCAACACATGTATTCAAAGAATATTCACACATATTAGCATTCATAGTCATATACTGACAATATGACAAGATGACCTTTGTTTCAAAGATAATGGGCCAAGTGGAGAAAAGCCATTATCTATAACTATATAACGTTTGACATTGCATGTAAGAGAGTTTATATGTAAGACAGTTATGGTTCATATAAGTAGGTATTTTGTGATAGGCCTTTTTCACAGCTTACATTTTATGTAAGAATCGTAGGTTTCTGCAAACCACGGACAGAGGGTGCAGTGTTTTAAGCGTCCGTTATTAAAACTTACTTGGTAAAATATTAGTATTAATAATATAAGTATTTCAAGAGAGGGAGTCCTTGAAAGGCAGATGGGAGTCATGGTGGATGGTTAAAACAAACAGAAAAAGTGAACCTACAATTTAGTTTTTTTACGTAAAACTGTTATTAATTTACAGGAGTTACGTTTTTACGATAAGTTGTTACCTTATCTTTGAAACACAATTTTTTTTGGTTATACCCTAGTAGTTTTGACGCCTAAATCAAAACCGTTAACCACATGACACTGTGCGTTGCTGCGAGTGTGATACGAAACGTATTAATGAAAAGTATCTTTGGTTCCAAGAACATAATATCTCTTATATTCAATCTCGTGGTTTGCAGAAATGTACGATGCCGACACTACATATGAAAACTGGTGCAGCGAAATGGAATTCAGCCCATGTTCATTTGTATTAACTACACCTTTTGTTTTTTTCTACTGTGACATTTTAAAAACGTCCTATGCGAAAAAGGCCTATCACCACCACATTTTGAGAACATCTAATAGAAGTGATAAACACACAATGTGTACCTCATACACACAATCAATATGTGCATTAGCAACGTATTTACTAACATGTACATGTTGGTCAACTTAAAAAAAATATTTGATTTGGATTAATGGAATTAAGAGTCCCACACACGTGGTATATACACTACCGTTCAAAAGTTTGGGGTCACCCAACGAGACAATTTTGTTTTTTCCATGAAAACTAACTTTTATTTATCCGATGAATTGCAAAATTAATAGAAAATATAATAAATACATTGACAAGGTTAGAAATAATGATTTTTATTTTAAATATGAATTGTGTTCTTCAGACTTCAAGCTCAAAAGGAAGGCCAGTTGAAAAGCTTCTCTGACCAGCATAACTGTTTTCAGCTGTGCTAACATAACAAAAGGGTTTTCTAACATTCTATCTATATAGTCTTCTAAGGCAATAACACAATGTGCCATTAGAACACTGGAGATGAGCCTCTATACAACCGTGTAGATATTTTATTTTATTAAAACTGATGTTTCAGCCGAGAATAGTCATTTACCACATTATAAATGTATAGAGTGCATTTCTTAATAATTGTATGTTATCTTCATTCAAAATGAAGCTTTTCTTTGAAAAATAAGGACATTTCTCAGTGACCCCAAACTTTTGAACGGTAGTGTATATACATATGTATATATATTTATATATAATGCTTTGAAACCCCGGCCAGTGGCTCCACTGACAGTATCTCCTCGTTTCTCTCTGTAGCGGGTCATCCGCAGCAGAAGCCAGTCTATGGACGCCATGGGCCTCAGTAACAAGAAGTCACACACAGTCTCCACTAGTCACAGCGGCAGCTTTACCCACAATCCCGCAGAGAGCCCCAAAACTCCAGGGATTGTAAGTAGCCCATTTCTGGCATCACACGATGCCCACCGAGATACAATATATTTAACCCCGTCCGCAGGATAAATACAGACTGCTCTAACCACTGTGCTTTCTTATACGCAGCACTTAAGCAAATAACTCCTGTTGGCACCGTGTATCGCTTTACTTTCATCAGTGTGTCATCCTCGAACAGCACTTTCATCCCTGGCATTTCCAATTCACTCTTACTTTCCGTTTAAGTGGCTTTCATCGATCGCCTTTTGTTTTGTTTTGACGGGGATTGGTAATGTTGAGAAACTAGCAAGAGGACGCTAGATTAACCGATGCTAATGAGGAAATGCCCCCCAGCCCGGTGTTGGCAACTCTCTTCCCGGGAAAGTTGCCGAGTCACATCCAGCCTGCCCCCCCAAAAAATCTCCCAAAACTGTCATAATAAACGTCAACAACGGACATCGCTATTGTTAGCTAACGCGGCTGTTAAGCTAGCAGTTTATGAAAAATCTCCGGTGAGGAGCAACGAGTGTGAATGAAATGATTTAACGTGCTAATGGAAGTATACTGTATATATGATCATGTTTTTTTGCACATTACCAACCCTGGCTCTGTTTATCTTGAACATCATCGTTCATTCTCTCCATTTTCATCCATTCTCACTTGTTGAGAGACTCTTCTCCGGCGCACAGAGGGACAGTTAGAAACCTCAGATGTCGTTAGAAGCCGCCGGTGTTCTGTCATTTTTTGCTGCCTTGTCAGAATTTGCTACCCGCTGCATAAACCGATAGGTGTGTATCGATTCATGCTACCCTATCTGATAGGATGATATTGTACTATCAAAATATGCTTTTCTTTCAAAGTTCAATGGTTCACTTTTCACTGTTAAAGTGTTTATCTTCAACACTAAATACCATATTAATAATCCAGTGCTTTATTATGATAATGTTAACAAACTCATGTTTACAATAATTTGTTGACACAAAAGAAATAACAACTGCTTATCACTCATTAATCTACATGTCATTACTACATAGTATTACTACCTGTACAATATACATGCTGAATGTACTTTTAACTAGGGAAATAATCGGGATTTTGAGGATGTCACTCCCCGTTATCAGACGTCCACGACAGGGTGGCAAAACATTATGGGCGTGTCAAAAAAAAATCGGAAAATCGACTCGGAAAATCGACTCGGTGCATGCGCAATACCACAAGGTATCAGTTCTCGACAAGTAGCATGAAATGATAGAACACCGGTACGAGGTTCTAGATTGTTTGAGAGACCCATCTCGTGTGACGGCTGTATGACTACCCAGACTCCCCCCCTCTGTAATAATGTGCTTTTTATTTTTCATTTCCTCCTGTAAACGTTACACCCGCTTTAGCTTGTTGTGTGATGTGCGCGTTTGGGGCGACACACAACAAACTACACAACACACCGGCCTGATATCTCTTTCAGGGTTAATTATGTTTTTTCTTTTCACCTTTCCTGCAGTTTGGGGTTCAGTTGCTGACAGTATATTTTAAATTGGAAATAAAATAGACCCTATTTCTGAAAGGATTAAAAAAAAGAAAAAAGCTAAAAGCTATCCTTTTGGATTCTGTCAGCACTTTATGCTTTTTTTATTTTCCTCCTCCTATTCGAATGCTTCAACACAAGCGTGTAACCCTCAGGGAGGAAACTGCAGAGACGGCGGCGCTCCGTCTCCCGCTGTGTCCTGCGGACGCCGGCCTGCTGCTGCTTCTCTATTTCCTCGATATATTTTTTTTACGTCTGCCCTGTTCGGCCTTTTTTTTTTAAGCTCTTATGCAAGTTGCTGTTTAAAATGATTTGTGCTGTGCATGAGATCTCATGATGTATTCTTTTCTTTTCCTTCCCCCCCCCCCCCTTTTACTTTTTCTATCTCCTCTCTCTCTGTGCTTCCCGTGTCGTGTGCCGCTCAGTCGTTGCTCGTTCCAGGGAAAAGTCCCAGTAAATATGGACGCCGAGGCAGTGCCATAGGGATAGGAACAATAGAAGAGGTTCATGTATATTTGTTTATTTCTTCTTGTTTATTAATGTCTCTTTGGTTTTGTCTCAAAATGTTTAATAATAATATTAATAATGCATTTAATTTATATATTGCGCTTTTCATGGTACTCAAAGACATAAAGTGTGCACTTAGTGGTTCATATTTTTAATACGTGCCTGTTTTAGTTCCAGTGAGGATTTCACACATTGATGTTCATGTTTATTTAATTATGGTTTTCATTATAATTTAATGAATTAAGTTATTCATTCATTCATACATTCATTCATGCAAGGAGTTTAACCTTCTTGTATTCACACATCACAGTGTGGTTGAAAGGGAGTTGATCCATTGAGGATCAAGGGATGTTATACCTCATATATCTAATACATCTCCCCTGTAAAGTATATTTTTACACGTAGCTGCTCTATCAGAGGATTTATTCCCTCGCAGCGGATACATGTATTCATAGCGAGCCTCATGCATGAACTCCTTCACTTCACTTCACTAAACTCCGAAAGAGAAAAGTAAGAAATATAAAAAAGAAAACCAGACTCCCACTTGTGTTCCTATACACAGTCACCCAGCGATGAATCATGCCGCATCTTGATTTAGAAGCATGTACCAGACATCTTGAAGTTTGAACAACTAAACCTGACACTGTGACCTGAAGTACTGAAAATAAAAGTCATTTTATTCCTCAGGACTCTTTATGAGAGAATATATGTACCTCAATAATTAACTCCCTGCAAGAAGCCTTGAGAATCATAGACTATCATATCATTACAGGGTTTATTAAGCCATCAGTTAATAATTTAGTTTGCAGCATATAACGAATGCTATGTGTGGGTCTGACTCTCTCTCTCCCCCTCTCTCTCTCTCTCTCTCTCTCTCGCTTGCTGCTCACCGTCAGTCATTGATCATTCCCGGGAAAAGCCCAACCAGGAAAAAGTCCGGGCCCTTCAGCTCCCGTCGCAGCAGCGCCATCGGCATCGAGAACATCCAGGAGGTCCAAGAGAGGAGGTGAGAGGACGCAGCGCGGCGAGTGGGCAGTGAGGAGAGCGTTGTGTCGCAGCAGATGGACGCCGGGCGTTAAGACGAGGACGTCGGCCGTTAGGAGAGGCGATTCTCGAGATGCGAGCTCTTGTTGGACGGCGTTTTTTTGATACGAGGGGGTCGATTATCGATGGGAGCATCAGCTGACGCTCACTGATGTGTTAATGTTGGTGCTAAACAACAGACAGATGTAGTGTCACGGTGTCTGTGGTTGAATTTTATACAAAAGTGGGAATACTGGTCAAGGAGAATAAACAATGTTATCTTCATATGATGCACATTATTACAATCAGAATGAGAACTTTTGATTGCCACGTATGTTTTCACATAGAAGGAATTTAACATGTCAGATGGTGAAACAAAAGACAATAACATTAACATTAAATTTCATGCGGTTCAATAATATGTTGACCTTTTCATGACCTTGACCTTGAACTTTGACGCGATCGATCTCTAATCAAATGGTCCCCGGATACTAAGCAATCATCCCATCAAATTTCATGCGATTCGGTTTAATACCTTTTGAGTGATGCGAGTAACACGCATACAAATAAATACATAAATAAATGCACGGCGATCAAAACATAACCTTCCACATTGTCAATGCGAAGGTAAAAATCAACCACAATCAACAGAGTGCAAGAACTCAGAATATGAAATATAAAATATAGTGCACAGACGAGCAGGTAACAGTACTTTAAACACCGTAAATACGTGTAGGTTTAAAGTCACACGTGTTTTTAAAGGGAATAGTTATTTAAGTGTATTGTAAACATACTGCACCTTTATTGATTAATATTATTGAGTACAATTGTATTATCTCACACAGCCACTGGATTGTTTGCAATGTTACGCGGTCACGTGAAACTGGACACACATCCCACGAAAGTCCGCCTTGTCTTCAGGGTGCTGTGTGTGAGCCGGGGCGCGGACCAATCAGATTCCTTGCTCAGATGACGCTCCGCAGAGAGGCGACTGTTGCTTCTTAACAAGAATGGCTGCTCCTAACTAGGGCAGTGTAAATAATGCAATAGCATCCATTATATCAAAGTGTTTCCTCTCTGGAAGAAGAGAAAAAGACGTTCTGGCTTTTCTTCCGACTTCAGCCGGAGTTTGATTGACAGGTGGTTCAGTCAATCACCTTCTTTTCTTTTTTAAAGTGTAATCAATCCTTTTTTCAAACAGTTTCCAATGGCAACTTCTCAGATGCTTCTGTTTAACAAAGACATCTGGTGGGCAGCTCATTACTTATACAGTGCTATGAGCTGATTATGTTTAGAATATTACATCATTATTATTACCATAAGACATGGGCATCATAGAAAGTGCTACCAAAACATCAACGCCGAGCCCCTTCTTCATATCTCGCATGTTCAGATATATAATATCCGTCAAGAGTGTTTCGTGTGTTACTCCATGTGAATATGTAAACTAACATGTTCCACGTCTCCATCGCCGCCCTGCAGCCGGGAGGTGTCCCCCAGCACCATGAGGACACTGGAGGGGACACACTTCTCACTGGACAACCGATCTGACAACTCCTCCAATCACAGCTCGCCCGAATTCCCCACTACCAAGAACAGGTGACTCTTATGTAGATGCATTATAGGGTATACTTTATTAAATTGGCTCACAGATAGTTATTTGTTATGATTCATCCTTTTTATTTGTATTTTCTATTTCACTTTCTGTTTCTTATATGTATATTTTATTCTCGTGTGTTTAGTTTATTGGTGCTACTGTAAGAACACATTTCCCCTTGGGGATTAATAAAGTTTATATCTATCTATCTATCTTAGGGTGGCTGAATAGGGAATACATTTGTAAAAAATAACTAAAAATGGTAGCTTCTCAAGCTATAATGCAGGTGTCTGTTTAGGTGAAAGCAAAAAAACTCTCAAATGTGTTTAAATCTGAGAAAATGATACACATGCACAGTTTAAAACTGATATGAGATAGGAAATCTTCGAGATGTTTATCGCATTTGCACGATAGAGCTTGAATTTTCTTTCACTGCACCTGAAGTATTGCCCTAGATAGAGATAATGCAGAAGGATGCATCCATTACATAACAGCTTCAGAGATTACGCTACCTGGCACAGACGCTAACGCGCCGCTGTCCCTCTGCTTGAAAAGGGCTGTGACATAAAAAAATACAGAAGAAAATGTAGTAAGTAAAGAAAAGAAATGAAAAACAGTTTGATTCCACCGGCACAAATAACTTCCTCTGACGGAGAGAGCTGCGCTGTGTGTGCGCTCGGAGTGACCCAGGTGTGTAGTCTGGCGATGTGTTGCAGGGCGCCGTCCATCCCCGAGGCGCAGGACCTTTCCCGCTCCTCCTCCAACGCCAGCAGCTTCGCCAGCGTGGTGGAGGAGCACGAGAACGAGGGCGAGGACGAGGACGACACCGGGCTGGTGGGTGGAGGCGCTACACTCTTGCACTACCAAAATAAAACGTGCACACATCAGATTTGACTTAGCGATGTTTTTTTATTCCCTCTTGTTTTTTTTTTATTAACAAAAAATGACAATAAAAACCCCTTCATCTTGATATCTTCGTCTTTACGTCACGACACGTCCCCAGAACCACACAGCAGGCACAGCCGCTCACAGCTGATGGCATATTTAATATGTGTCTCCTTTTCACTGTGTGTGTGTGTGTGTGTGGGGGGGGGGGGGGGTCCCAATTATTCTGTTGCAAAAAAAACAACCAACTGAAACATAGGACGTGAGCAGGTTTTGGTGAATTTCACTATATTCCAAAAAATGGCAGATGTCAAAAATCTATAAATCTATGGTAATTCATCCATTTCATTCACAATTTTGCATCTTAAAAGGAGGCAGAAGGGAAAAAGTGAGAAAATGCAAACAGTCCCGGGGTGTAGCCCCGAGCTTCGGTTATGAAAATGCCTCGTTATATATTAATATGAATATATATATATAGTGTCGTTTTTCTAACTCCCTTCTTCCCTCCATCAGGAAAGCGGGTCGTGTGTCACGCCGCTCAAGGGAGAGCCGTTTGTGTTCAGCTCGGCGCCAGACGACGGTCAGGGGGCTTTTTCTGGTGAGTTTGGGTGAATAGGGGTCACATGGTGGGGTCACATGGCGGGGTCGCATGGCGCGGGGTCGCATGGTGGGGTCACATGGCGGGGTCACATGGTGGGGTCACATGGCGGGGTCACATGGCGGGGGGGTCACATGGCGGGGTCACATGGCGGGGTTACATGGCGGGGTCACATGGCGGGGTCACATGGCGGGGGGGTCACATGGTGGGGGGTCACATGGCGGGGTCGCATGGCGCGGGGTCACATGGCGGGGGGTCACATGGCGGGGTCGCATGGCGCGGGTCGCATGGTGGGGTCACATGGTGGGTCTATATGTGGGGTCACATGGCGGGTCACATGGCGGGGGGGTCACATGGCGGGGGGTCACATGGCGGGGTCACATGGCGGGGTCACATGGCGGGGTCACATGGCGGGTCATGGCGGGGTCATGGCGGGTCACGTGGCGGGGTCACATGGGGGGGCCACATGCCGGGGCCACAGGGGGGGGTCACATGGCGGGGTCACATGGCGGGGTCACATGGCGGGGTCACATGGCGGGGTCACATGGCGGGGTCACATGGTGGGGTCACATGGCGGGGTCACATGGCGGGGTCACATGGCGGGGTCACATGGCGGGGTCACATGGCGGGGTCACATGGCGTGGGTCGCATGGCGGGGTCATGGTGGGGTCATGGCGGGTCACATGGCGGGTCTATGGCGGGGGTCACATGGTGGGGTCACATGGTGGGGTCACATGGCGGGGTCACATGGCGGGGTCACATGGCGGGGTCACATGGCGGGGTCACATGGCGGGGTCACATGGCGGGGTGGTCACATGGCGGGGTCACATGGCGGGTCACATGGCGGGGTCACATGGCGGGTCACATGGCGGGTCACATGGCGGGTCATGGTGGGGTCACATGGTGGGGTCACATGGCGGGGTCACATGGTGGGGTCACATGGCGGGGTCACATGGCGGGGTCTGGCGGGGGGTCACATGGCGGGGGTCACATGGCGGGGTCGCATGGCGCGGGGTCGCATGGCGCGGGGTCACATGGTGGGGTCACATGGTGGGGTCACATGGCGGGGTCACATGGCGGGGTCACATGGTGGGGTCACATGGCGGGGTCACATGGTGGGGTCACATGGCGGGGTCACATGGCGGGGTCACATGGCGGGGTCACATGGCGGGGGTCACATGGCGGGGTCACATGGCGGGGTGGTCACATGGCGGGGTCACATGGCGGGGGGGTCACATGGCGGGGTCACATGGCGAGGGCGGCGGTAGCCCGAGGGTGTGAAGAAGAAAAAAACGTCACGTCAGCAAAGATCGACGGTTCCATATTTATTTATGGGGGAAATATAGATGCAGGAATAGCAATAGCAGTAAACACGAGTGATAAACGTCCCCTCGGCTGCACCACGCTGACCACACCAGAGGCCGGCGTGTTTGTGTTCTTACATTAAATGAATAAAGTTGAATTCAAAAGCACATCCGTGTCCATCGCTGGTGCCTCGCTCTGAACCGTTCATCCTTTGCATGCTGGGATATCCTCTACTCTGGCAGCATTGTGTGTATTAACCGTGAAACGTCTGCCGCCTCCTTTCCAGGGGCGGCGAGGACCAAGGCGGAGCGGCCGGCGCAGGAGCAAAAGTTCTCACCGGTGAGGCGAGCGTGAGCGGATGTTCAGTACTTTCAAGCTTTGATTGGACGTGACGTCTGAAGACGTCCCCTTTGCATTCTGGGTACTTGTGATGGAGTTTGAGCCATTTGACTGGAGATCCTCTGATGAGATATTTCAGTCTTGACCAGACGTAGACAGTTTCTTTAATAATCAGGAGCAAGAACCAAATGATACGCTCATTCTACATCAACTATACAAAATAAAATGACAAAGCAAATTAATTTAAAAGAATAATTTGTCATTTCTTTGAGTATTTGTGTCACATACAGCTATACAACTGTACGTTAGATACAATCTGACCAGACGGTACGATGACATCAGCGGCTCTCTGATGTTGTTGTTCAATTCAATTCAGTTTATTTGTATAGCCCAATTTTACAAATTACAAATTTGTCTCGGAGTGCTTTATAATCTTTATCTTCGCATTGAAAATGCAGAAGGTAATGTTTTGGCCGGCGTGTTTGTGAATATGTCCGTTTGTCCGTCCGTTATTCGTCTAAATCAGACAAAACTGAGCCGATTCTTGTGAAACTTGGTGGGATGATTGGTCATGACCCAAGGAACAATCGATTAGTTTTTGGGAGTGATTGGGTCAAAGGTCAAGGTCAAGGTCACGAAAAGGTGAAAAACGTAAATTTGAGATATCTCGGTTAATTGGCATCCGATTTGCGTGAAACTAGTGCCAAATTGTTCATAATTCAATCTTGTGATACGCGAAGGTATGCGCTCTACCGAGTGCCCATTCTAGTTGTAAATCTTTTGTTGTTGTTGTTGATATTAAATGTGCCATCTCCTCTCCACATCTCTCTGCCTGCAGAACTGTTAGCCCCGCTCCTCTGACCACCGCCACATCCATCCTCAGGTGAGACGCGACGCATCGTCTCGTGTCTACGTGACGACTCCACAGTCGTGCTCTGTTACATTCAAACCCCTCAACCAGATCCTCTTTCCAGATCTTTGAACTTCTCCTCCGTTGCCTCAGCACTCCCATGCGAGGCGCCTCTCGCCCGAGAAGAAAGGGGACCGCCGGGGGGAGGAGCCGAGCGAGAGGACGGAATCCGGAGACTTGACGGATTCTTCCTTTTGCGTGTTTTTTGGATCTGCTGACAGACGCCCACGTGCCCCGTGGATTTGTCCCGCCCTCCTTGAACGCTCCCCTGGCACAAAGGAACAGAGACCACCACCCCCCCCACACACACACACACACACACACACACACACACACACCTCCCTCCCCTCCACCCCCCCATGCAGCGTCACCACTCCTTCACCTGGATTTTGAACTGTTGGGGAGGGATTCAAGAATGATCCAACAACAACAACAAGAACAATAATCGGTGTTTGTTTAAATTGTACAACAGTGTATAGACAGGATAGTTGCACTAGAGAGAAATATGTCGTTTTTCTTCTGTCAACCTCACATCCCACTGTGATATTGTACATGGGTTTTAACGTTGATGTACCGGGTGTGGGCTTGGCAACACTTTTATTTTCATCTTTTTTTGGGAGTGTTTTCCTGCTGATCTATTCTTCCTGTTCCGAGTATCCTGCAGTGGGTGATCCGTGTCGTGTTTGACGACAGCTCCGATAGAATCTGTCAGGGCTTTTTATCCGTGATGCGATGTTGTCGGTGGCTGTGAAATGGCGTCGGTCCTTCCTCCTGTAGGTGGGTGAGACATACCGCGGGAAATACATCTGCAACCCGCAGTAAGTCTGTAGGAAAACATTTTTACATAACTTACTGATGCTTTGCCGATTAGAATAAGAACACGTGTTTCCTGTAGGAGCCCCCAACCAGCAACACGCACCCTCCATCCACACGTCAAGGTCCTATACTGTTCGTCACACACACACCATGTTGATTTGATGTGTGCGAGTCTGTGTGTGTGTGTGTGTGTGTGTATACAACGGTACTGTGCATGGTGTAAATCTGCTTGCCAAAAAGAAAACCTGTCCTCTGGTGCCATGCTTTGACAGAGTAGTTGTCTCTTGTGATATGTTTTGTTAAAAAAAAAAGAAGAAAACTAACAGCCATCTCCAGACGCAGCAGCGCACATTGCTGACCGAGAGCCAAATGCCACAGTTTCCTACTTTATTTGTAAAGTGTAATATATATATATGGACGTGAACGAAACACTACATTTTCCCAAAAAATGATTTTTGAAAGTTTAAAAAAAAAAAAGCCTGATTTATTTACGGAATATGAATTACACTGTGACTCCGTGTCTTGAAGTTGCCTTTTTCTTTTTTTAAATGATTGTGAGCTGCTTTGAAGTTTGAAGGAGGGTCCCGGTTTGAAGAGGCACTGCTGGCTTGAATGTAAAAACTAGGCAGAATTTATTTATTTATCCATGCACGTCCGTCAATATGAAGGGTGGTACTGTGTTCACGCTCCAGAATCTTCAGTTCGAGATGAAGGAACCAGACGGACACGTGAGGTTTATTTTACTCGGTCGTAAGACTTGATATTTATTGTCTACACTGAATTAAAAGTACAAAAGGGTTAAGACACTAGGCCTGCATGCTGTTTTCATGGAGCGGTTATAAACAACAAATCACAACATTTTGCATCCGAACAAACAAAGATACTTATTTTTGGTCATAATTCCACATGCGTGTTTTGCAGCCGTTCAAATTGATTTTTGAGAAAAAAGGAAAAAAAAATGATGTTTTTCTTTGGAAATGCTTGAGTGGTTGAAGTGCTCCCTCTAGTGGCTCGGTGTCGTTACAGCGCGTCACTAACTGCGCCGACGGGCCGGGGAGTGAATCTTCAGTGTGCTCCATTTCAAAACGATTGTATTTCTGTTCGTGTCGACAGTCTGCTTAAGCCCTTGTTCAGAAACGTGTAAATAATGCTCTACATCCCTTTTTTTCCCCTTTTCTTTTTCGTAAATAAAGCCAACAAAAAAAACAAGTTGAATAAAGATGAAGCTGCATAATGGATCAAACGTCTCGGCTGATCCTTCCTACATTGATGGCTACCTCCCAAAATGTTTAGCAAGAGGAAAATAACACAAGGCAGAAAACCCACGAAACCCCAGAAAAAAAGATCTCTTCCCTCCTGAACTAAAGTCCCGATGCCGTTTGAGTATTTTGAAAGCCTCTCGATCCCGTCTACAACCTCTTATTTCCCCCCTCCCCCTGATCACATCTCCAGGTTCCACCACTTGAAGTCGAACGGTTCCCTGCGCACGTTGGAGCCGCAGTGCACCTCGCCCAGCAGCTTGTGGTAGGAGGCGAAGTCGTTGATGAACGTGCATTTGAGGTCCAGGGCCTCCAGCAGGGAGCACATCTCGGCCTCCAGGGCGCAGCGGCCGTTCACCCGCGGGCCGAAGGGCTTCGGGATGCCCAGGTTCCTCCCCAAGACGATCATGTTCACCTGGGAAAACACAGACGGGAAGTTCAGCCGCGAGACTCGCGATCCGACCGCTGCGAGATGATCCAAGGGACACACAGACAGACACACACACACACACACACACACACACACACCATGTCCGGGTAGTACGCCAACGCTTTGAACGCTTCCTTCTTATTCATCACCAACTTGAAGAGGATGGGCAGGTCGATGATGTCCTCCTCGTCCAGGCCCAGCTCTCGCTTCAGCACATCTCTGTTCCAGTCGATGCAGCTCTGGGAGAGAACACAGAAATCAGAGCGACATCGATACGAGACGAGATATTGGAATATGGCACGGGGGGGGGGGGGGTCCTGGTTTTAGAGGACTCCATATTAAGTTTTGTAATGTCCTGAACATAGAATAGTCTATTATGTGCCATTGTATCCACGTTAGTGATGCTTATTTATCAAAAATCTCTCCGAGTATATATTGCGTGAAATAGAGCGACGGTCGACCCTTATAATTTTGCTATTGAGGTATTTGGTCTAAAATGAGGCGTAACAGAAGGCTTAACACAAAACAAACGATAACAGCCACACAAACAGTAACATGTCATAGTACATTGTGTCCTCTAGTGAATCATTGCTCAGGCAGACAAAAGGTAAACTGACCAGAAGTAAGTGGACGCTCCTTATTAGTAGTCTGGAGATATTCAACAATAACAGTTTTACGTGTGGCCGTTACGTGAAGATACGAGTCACATCTTGAAGCCTCTAGTTTGTCATTCTTTCTGTTGGCATGTTGTTTGTTTTGCACCAACACAGAGGGTGGAGCCCAAGACAAAAATGCATTTAATGATGTGGTTACAACTTGTAAATCACAAAGTGGCCATGCCCTGAAGCAAAACCCTGCTTAACCGTCTATTGTGTTCCAAACACGACCGCAATTACTAAATGGACACCACGCAGTATTAAAGACTTGAAACGATAAACTGAGATTAACTAGTGTTTATAGAGGTGTAATAAAGTAGTAATAGAATCATTTTCTCATTAACAATACAATAGGACATATTTTTGCAACCACAGACGTTTCCCCCTCATGGCCAATAGAAAGAATGCACGTTTAAGGAATTTCCACACTGGCTTCACTTATTTCCGACCCGGAGGTCGACGCCTGATCTTCACTCTGGATGCTCACAGTTGTAAAATGTCCCACTCACCTGCACGTAGTTATTTTCAGCTCGGAGACCTTTGTCGTTAAGTATCTCCTCCACTGATACCTGCTCCTCGTCTTTCAGACCTTCGACAGAGCGTTGAGATATGATGGGTTTGTTCATCGCTCCGATATGCATCGCTCCACATATATAACGGCGTTACAAGACGGGCCTACCCTCAAACAGCTTGGCTTGTCCGTGTCCGTCGTTGAGCAAGCCTCTGAATAGTTTGTAGCCCGCGTCGGGGCTGGCCAGCAGCAGCCGGAAGCCCTGCGCAAAAAGAGACAAAGATAACGCCGTCCGCCCCGGTGTCCGGAGAGCTTATAGGAAGCCGGGCGACGGCATTTCGCCAGCCGCTTCCTCGACTTCAAAACTATTCGTCCGCTTCCGTTTCCACGGGGGAAATATGTTTTACCTTTCGGTCAGGAGCGGGAACAAAACTCAGGAATTCGTCCACGTGGCCCACATAGAGCCAGTCGGAGAACAAGGCGATGGGATCCTGAACCTTCTGAGCCCACAGGAAGTCCTGGACCACTTTGGTCATGTTGCGTCCTTTGGTCGCCCTAGAGAGGGAGAGAGAGAGAGAGACAGGGTTCTTACACATGTTGACCAATGGATTTCCATGACTTTTCCATGACTTTAAACCAAATTTCCATGACCAAACTGAAATCTCGATGAAAAAGTGAGAACATTTAGTATTTAAACAATGTGAATTCCAAAGCATACAGTTTACATTTAATGAAACAAATGAATAAGAGACAATATTTTATTTAAAGAATAAACATTTGCTTCCCGAGCTATGGCCAGCGAACTTTCCAGTTAAGGTGCGTTCACTTGCAACGCGGAAAAAAAAGAAAATTGCGCCGCCAGTATGAGAGCGTATGCCGGCTTATATTTCGAGTCTTTCTTTCTAAAACATATTCATTATTTCATACTCGGTGTAAACGAACAAGTGAATATAACAACATTTCCATGACTTTTCCAAAACTTTTGTGATTTAAGTATTTTCCATGACTTTTCCAGGCCTGGAAATGACCATTTTAAAATACCATGACTTTTCCATCCAGGTTTTCCATGACCGTAAGAACCCTGGAGAGAGAGTAACGTTCACCGATCTTCGGCCACGTGTTCCGCTTCCCTCATCTCCGTCGTGAACTCACGTGGGGAAGGCCACGCCGATGATGATCCGGCCCAGAGGGAAGTCTCTTCCGTTCACGGTGACGGGGGGGCTGACCTCCAGGTTGCCGAACGAGTCCAGGCTGCTCACGTCTTCCTTCTCGGCCAACCTCGTCACGTAGCCGAAGTCCGGCCCCTGAGGACACGGGAGGCGGTCAACGATCCCGTCCAGGGCGTGTCGAGGATGATACGATAAATCGGCTTCAAAAGGGGAGTCGCGATGTCACACAATCCTACGCGCCTAAAGGTGCGCGAGGGGCGGGGCTTATCTCAGCGTCTCGTCTCCGTAAAGACAGTTATCATTTCCTTCGTCCACCACGGAAAAACTAACCAGTAGTTCTGCTTCATACTTGGTGAGGACGTCCCACACACCAACGCCCTCGTGTTTGGGTTCATGACATTACCCATGGACTCACACAGCGCGGTCACTTTCACCGATGAAGTTACTGTTACGTCTGAAAGCCTTCCGCCTCCAGCGAAACAAGAGCGGAACATCTAAACACTGTTATTGTGTTCATAACATTATAATATCTAACATATGTTATTGTGTTCATAACATTATAATATCTAACACATGTTATTGTGTTCATAACATTATAATATCTAACATATGTTATTGTGTTCGTAACATAATATATAACATGTGTTATTGTGTTCATAACATTATAATATATAACATGTGTTATTGTGTTCATAACATTATAATATCTAACATATGTTATTGTGTTCATAACATTATAATATATAACATGTGTTATTGTGTTCATAACATTATAATATCTAACATATGTTATTGTGTTCATAACATTATAATATCTAACACATGTTATTGTGTTCATAACATTATATCTAACATATGTTATTGTGTTCATAACATTATAATATCTAACATATGTTATTGTGTTCATAACATTATAATATCTAACACATGTTATTGTGTTCATAACATTATAATATCTAACATATGTTATTGTGTTCATAACATTATAATATCTAACATGTGTTATTGTGTTCATAACATTATAATATCTAACATGTTATTGTGTTCATAACATTATAATATCTAACATATGTTATTGTGTTCATAACATTATAATATCTAACATGTTATTGTGTTCATAACATTATAATATCTAACATGTTATTGTGTTCATAACATTATAATATATAACATGTGTTATTGTGTTCATAACATTATAATATCTAACACATGTTATTGTGTTCATAACATTATATCTAACATATGTTATTGTGTTCATAACATTATAATATATAACATGTGTTATTGTGTTCATAACATTATAATATCTAACATATGTTATTGTGTTCATAACATTATAATATATAACGTGTTATTGTGTTCATAACATTATAATATCTAACATATGTTATTGTGTTCATAACATTATAATATCTAACACATGTTATTGTGTTCATAACATTATATCTAACATATGTTATTGTGTTCATAACATTATAATATATAACATGTGTTATTGTGTTCATAACATTATAATATCTAACATATGTTATTGTGTTCATAACATTATAATATATAACATGTGTTATTGTGTTCATAACATTATAATATCTAACATATGTTATTGTGTTCATAACATTATAATATCTAACACATGTTATTGTGTTCATAACATTATATCTAACATATGTTATTGTGTTCATAACATTATAATATCTAACATATGTTATTGTGTTCATAACATTATAATATCTAACACATGTTATTGTGTTCATAACATTATAATATCTAACATATGTTATTGTGTTCATAACATTATAATATATAACATATGTTATTGTGTTCATAACATTATAATATCTAACATATGTTATTGTGTTCATAACATTATAATATATAACATATGTTATTGTGTTCATAACATTATAATATCTAACATGTGTTATTGTGTTCATAACATTATAATATATAACATGTGTTATTGTGTTCATAACATTATAATATCTAACATGTGTTATTGTGTTCATAACATTATAATATCTAACACATGTTATTGTGTTCATAACATTATAATATCTAACATGTTATTGTGTTCATAACATTATAATATCTAACATATGTTATTGTGTTCATAACATTATAATATCTAACATGTTATTGTGTTCATAACATTATAATATATAACATGTGTTATTGTGTTCATAACATTATAATATCTAACATGTTATTGTGTTCATAACATTATAATATATAACATGTGTCATTGTGTTCATAACATTATTGTCCATCTTGTTCTTATTAGACATCGGCGGGACAGCGATGAGCATCTCAAGAGCTGATTGTCCCGAGTTGCGAGATTTCCGCCTCAAAGTTGAAATATTTCAACTAGTGGCGAAAATTGCGCCGCTGAAAACGCGTCGCCCGGAAAAATAATGCGTCTATCGCAGCCACACGCGTCTGTACGTTGACTTTTCATGAGATTTGGTCGCGCGCGAAAAAATCGCATCGCTTTTGGCGTGAACGCACCTTTAGAGGCTCCTCCCCCTCAGCGGATGAACAATTAAAGCGCCGAACGATTCAAGAGGAATGGGAGTCTCACCAGTAGCTCATCGTATGGAAAATCCATGAGATCTCCATCTCGAGGAGAGTCCAGAACAACAGGGAAGCGATGATGGGGCGAGTCAATGTAGCCGAACTCCAGCTCGTCCTGACAAAAACAAAACAAGTTACATTCACCATCGTATCTTTGATGGGTCGATTCCTTTTATTTCTCATGATGCTTCTGATGTTTTTATGTCGTGGTTCTCTCCTTACCTGTATCCATCGATCTCCTCGGTTCATGTACGCGTGGCAAACCTTGAGCTTGTACCCGCTGCTTGAAACGAGCTCCTTCATGCTCTTTAGGAAAAGGTAGTTGTCGGTCGTGCTGCCGAGGGGAAAACAGAACAAGACGTTATCGCTCTGCGATAGTTTGGAATTTACATTTTTTTAATTCCCATACAGGCTTTTTATTGTATCTTTAAATTCTCCAACAACCAACGTCATTATCTAAATGTCTTCCTCGGGGGAATGTGTGACACAGTACAAACTGCTGACTCATCTATTGTCCACTGTCCTCTTTATCCTTCACCGGTCTCCTCTTACCTGCAGACAAACACCTCTGAAGGCTGGAGGGTGTTGGGTGTCATGATCCACGGGGCCACCCTGAACACCACCGTGTCGGTGAAAATCGGTGTCTCGGGGAGACCCTGTCAAAACACGAGAGGCTGGAGAGTCCCGTTCGTAACCGGTAGAACACGCGGGGTTATTTCAGTACGCAAACACACTTCAATTCAACTCGTAAACATAGAGTCCGGCTGTGTTGTTGGTGGAAGTCGATTCTTGATCTCGGAAATAGTGGTTTCACCAAAATAAATTGTATCTCACGGTCCATCTACTGGCTTTGTGAGGAGTGTTAGGTGGTAATAGTTTATTTTGATAACATCTGCAGAGGTCTTATGTTTTAAATTAATACATATAGAAAGATATTATAATAGAAAATATTAGGGAGAGTATTGATGTTGTTATTAATGTATTATGAAGCATAGGGGTAATGTTTACTCTATGCAAATGTAAATGGCAAGAATGAATGTATGTTCATGAGAGTGACTATGTTAGTATTATAGATCGACGAAGCCGGTTGAAATCCGTGACGTGACTTACAATAACAAGGGACTTTTATTGTGAAGGTGACTTTAATACCGAAAATAATATACGGGAATTTTATTGTGAAAATACTTGACCGGAAATGACGTTTTGACCCCGAGTGAAAAAACTTCCGGAAAAAGACAAATCGCCCTCTTGTATAGGCAAGCCCGAGGAAGAGCACGGCGTGAGCTTTAAATGTTTGTTCTACACTTCCTGCCATTAAATGTTGATAACTTAATTCAGGCGCGTCCGGAAGCCTGTTTTCCACCATCTGCGAAGTGCCCTGTTTCAGAATACCTCACAGGAGCTTTCAACTAAAGGACCAATGTGACATGTGGCTGAAAGCTCGGGGTAAAAAAAAGCAAGATATGACTGTAATTGTATTGAAAGATTTTCTCGGCAAACTGCGTCCTCCCCAGTTTGAGTCCAAAAGATGAAAAAGCAGCGCGAGGAGGTGAAATTAAAAAAAAGCTGCGTCTTACGGTGGAGATGGGCTCCAGCAGGCTGAGGTGGATGCGGATGAGCCCGTCGAAGTCTTTGTCGGGAAACCGGAGGCCCTCCACGTAAAAGTTCATCTCGGCGGTTTTCCCGAGGTACGGCACTTCCTGCGTCAGGACCTCGCTGTTGAGCACCAGCGGGAACTCCCTCTCAAAGTACTTGCAGAAGACCTCCTCTGGTAAAGTAACAACAGGTAATGAATCCCAATACTTTAACTAATAAATGAGAGTAAACGACCTTAGAGCCGTTCCCCGCCTCGCTTCACTCACTCAGCATGTTGCCCGTGTTCGCAGCGCTGCGGGTCTTGAAGACGCGGACGCGCTCGGCGTCGCCCTGAGAGATGTGCATGGTGAGCTTGTAGCCGTCCGGCAGCTTGGCGGGGCCTCTGGTCCGCAGCACCATCAGCGACATGTCCTTCAGGTCTGTTCGTGCACAAAGAGTCAGTCAGGACCCCCTTTTTTTATTTTAAAGCACTCGCCGCAGGCGCGTGACTGGAATGTAACTTTTTTTTTTTCTCAGGCTTTTTGCTCCCACGCTAAATATTCATCATTACGACTGGGAAGTGCTCCAAGACACACACAAAATAACACCTGGCTTTGCTATCAGGTTTCAGGCGTACTGGTTTATCCACTTTTATCAACGCCCTTCTCCCCTCACGCAGAGGTTATTTTATTTTATTTTTTTTTAAATCAACTGACTGATCAAACAAGTGAAAGTGCCAGAGGGAAGGCAGGAGGGAGCGGCGGAGATCGAGGCCGCTCTCTTCTCACCTGAGCGCTCGGTGATCTGTTCACACTCGCTGTCCAGTTTCTTCCTGTACCGCCGCTCGGTGTCACAGTTGACCAATAGGACGGCTCCGTGCCCTTTGGGACCCCATGTCCAGGACGCCTGACAAGTTTTTCAACAAAACCAGATGCAAAGAAATTAAAACAATTCAATGAAATGGAAAATCTACAAGCTGAACTTTAACTTAAAAAAAAAAAACTCAAAGAGACGTAATATGTTATATTCATACACAGTAAACACAGCTACAGGGAGCAATTCATGGTTAAGTGTCTTTAGTATTATATTTGTGTATGCATCTATCTATCTATCTATCTATCTATATATATATTATTTTGTATACTTTGCACAGTCATTGTATTCGTTTGTGTGTGTGTGTGTATATATATATATATATATATATATATATATACATATATCACACACACACACACACACACACATGTTTAATTTTATATACATATATACTTAATTTTGTATTTTACTTGTATACATCTATATCTTTAATCCCTGTTTTTTATATTTTATTCTTGTGTGTTTAGTTTATTGGTGGTGCTACTGTGACGACCAATTTCCCCTTGGGGATTAATAAAGTATCTATCTATCTATCTATCTATCCATCCATCTATCCATCCATCTTGCTCAAGGACACATCGACCAGGGCGGGGATTGAACCGCCGATCCCCTGAGGTTACTTGCACATATCACTCTTGTGAAATATGTGAGAACAAATAAACTAAAACGCTTTGTTTGAACAGTCACAGAAGGATCTGATGTACACCGTCGGCACTTTTAAATGATTGAATGAGATTACTCCAGCGTCACGATCCTATTATTCACGAAGTTAAACGTTATTGATGATCAGAAGGGGAACAGAGGACAGCTTCTCTCCTGCATCAGTTGACCCGTTGGCGCTCACCTTGTTGGCGTTGTTTCTCTCCACAACGCCGTCTCTGTCTGCGTCCACGTCCAGAGAGATCTCTGCGTGGCAGACACAGGGCCGTTCATATTCCAGAGGGTGGTTCTCATGACAGAGCAGCTATTGTTGGACTGAGCACTGTTTATACAATGTCCGTGTATTTCCATCAACTCCAAATATAAACTGTTTTCATGACTGTTTTTAATGGCATTCAAACAACACACTGACGCTTTGCTGATATTATTTTGGCAAAAGAACAATGCAAAGTTACACGGTCCAACGACTGCTTACGATGCATCTTTTTTTATTGTCCTTTAATTCTGGTTTAACTCACCAATAGCTGTCAGGTGGAGGATCGCTTTCCCCAAGACCTCCTGACTCCCCCCATAGTACCAGATAGACAGCTAGAGAGAGAGAGAGAGAGAGAGACACACATACACACGTACGAGTCATTCAGTCGTGCGACATGACAATCGATGATCGGGAAATGTTAAAAGATGCTTGAATGAAAATGATGAGCTGCGTTGAATGTTGAAAATCTTCTCTGCTCTTTTGAAGAGTGATACATCGTTAATCAAAAGAAGAAGAAAAAAGGTACAACCGCGTCGAGGTCGGTGAGTTGGATAGATTTCTAGCTAAATTCGACTCTCAATCACATATTTAAAAAAACTAGCTACTTTAGACAAATTTAGTTTTAACTCGTTTTTGTGCTTTGGTTTCAGGTTCTGAATTCAACTAAAATCAATATCTGAAAAGCAAATATTTGAATTCCGGTTCCAGGAGATTGCCAACCTGAATTACGTTCAATCATTAGCTTTTTAATGAGCTGAGCCCATTATGGAAATCATCATGTTTGTCATGAGTTTACCGCACTCCTGTCCCACTTTACCTTGCCATCGTTTTCATGTTGACTGGCTTGGCTCATGCGGATGACCAGTACGGATCTTTCCTCGAGACGCATGGGAGCGAGGTGGGACGGCAGCAGAGGGGCGGGGCTTATGGAGTACTGAACACTGGAGGTGCACTTCACCGAGAAGAACCTGGAGGTGGGCGGGGCACTCCTGAGAACGAGAGAACGTATGTTTACACATGGGGGAGGGGGGGGTTTAAACATTGTGGCCGGTAGAGAAGAAGTAGCAACCGTAGTCATGAGGAAGTTAGTGGTTATGCTATAATGCTTCAGAGACAGAAAAGTGATGTATACACATAAACAGTTTTATTAAACAAATTGTAATGATGACAAACGTAAAGCGATGTTATAAGTGTCCGAATGACTTGCAGGTGTTCAAATTCCCCCATGCTCTGATTGAGGACCGGTGTCTGATGGGCTGATTGTTAATCATCACCAGGTGAGGCTAATCTCTGTGTTTGTCTCCATAAATGAGCAGTAGAAACTGAGGAGTGGGAGAGTGGAGAGCAGAGGCACAGACTGCAGTCGTTAATGCAACCTATGACCAAATATCCTTCCCATATGCTCATCTTTTGGCGCTGGGGGGAGAAACCTACTGGCGACCGTCACAAACCTTTTACATCGCCATTTATAGACGAAGCCAGTCCCAGACTGTGTCGCAATGGTTTGATCATTTTTTTTAAACTACTTCCTTAAAATAATCAGTTGGGAAACATTGGTCAAAGTCTACATAAACCACACTCACATGACTGCATCAGTGTTGTAAATATGCATCTTCCTAATGTGATTCCAAAGTAAGGGTGCAAGGATCAAAATTGCCTCTTAAGGTATAAACAGTGTAGGTTCATCAAACCAAAGGGATCTTTACTTTGGCTGTAACATTACCTCTTTGGGTTATTATCCCTCCAACGCATGTGCAGCTATAAAAGTGCGTCCCTTCAATTACACAAAGGGAATTGTGCGCTGTAAATACTTTGTTTAGACAAGCTTCAAATGTCTAGACCCCATTTTAGCTTTAGTGGATTATCTCCAACCCGCACCACTAACATTCCTATCGCGTTGGGACACGACCTGTTTGTGTAGAGGAGGAACGATTACTGCCACCAACAGCTCCATCCATGCTGAGGAAAGAGCCTTTATAGAATTGGGCCATTGTGTATTGTCTTATTACACCGGTCTTTACCCTGTTAAAACATGTCAATAAGAATGTGAAAGGGGCCTGTGGTCTTCAGCTGACTCATTCCTATGTCCCATTAGACAACACAGCCTCTGGGATGGGTGTGGTGTGTATCCCACTCTGCACAGTCTGTCATCAAGCCTGCATCTGTTCTGTTGTGCAGGCTGGCATTTGCGTATTGCCCACAATGCCGTGGGAACATTAAAGTCTGTCTTGAAAGCAACAATAGGGGACTGTTGACTGTCTCCACTGCACACAACTAAATGCGTGGTGTCTGCATACAAATGATGACACACACACACACACACACACACACACACACACACACACACACACACACACACACACACACACACACACACACACACACACACACACACACACACACACACACACACACACACACACACACACACACACACACACACACACACACACACACACACACACACACACACACACACACACACACACACACAGAAAGGTATACCTTCATGAAGTTATAATATTCAGGTTTCGTTCACGCACACGTTCTTTTGGAGCGTGTGCTGTTGAGTTATATTATGCCAAGTGTCGCGCTCCTCATACTTAGTCCATCCTCTTTGGGGCGTAGTATTTTACTAAACTCTAACTGCCCACATTATTATTACCCTAAATCAACACCTCTAGCATAATGTTTATGATTCATCTTTGTGGTGTATTGCAGGAATGTCGAATTCGACTGCAATGGTTTCAGATATTGGAGTTTTTTATTTTATAAAAAGTAGTAATACATATTTAGGAATCGCTCAGGATGTCGGCTGGTTACCTGGTGACCACTTTACATCATTATACTACTCCATATAATTAAGGAATGATACACAGCTGCGTCAGTTGCAGAAAGCCAGCGGTTTACCACGCTGGTACATTAAAATAAAAACAAAACATTTTCCAAATCTTTGATCAAATTTGCAGCACACAAAAAAATATATATATATTGTTTTGTTTGTGCGTGAAACAAGAGCCTACCTGTTCAGGTTTACGTTCAGATCCGAGCCTACCACGCACGTCACGCTGGCAATCTGGTCGTAATCGACTCGGAGGGTCCGTTGGTGGTTCATGACTGCCGTGTCCGTCCTCCGGTGAGTGGCACTCGGACTGGAGAAGAGATTCCGACACTAATGCTGTTCGGAGACGAAGAAGCGAGCACGCCCACCGGTCTGGACTAGCACCCTTTGAAACTAAAAGGCTGCAGGTCCACGCCGAAGCAGTTTAAGCCTCTCTGGTCGCTGATTGGTCCACAGCCAAACATGCCCCTCCCACCCCTGTTACCTGTCTCTCATTTCAACTGTCTCTTGTGTGTCTGTCTCTATGTTTATTCACTGCGTTGGAAATGCCGCAGGTCTTTCATGATTAGGGCGAAGAGTCACAGAGCATTTACCAGGACGACAGCTTAAATAACCAGTTATTTGTATTATTTTAATACCACTATTTGTTATAATTATACGCAGGAATGCGTGAGATATATGATATGTGGGTGCATATATATATATATATATATATATATATATATATATATATATATATATATATATAGAGAGAGAGAGAGAGAGAGAGAGAGATATGCACCCACATATCATATTATGATGATACATTTAATAATATAATAACTTAATGTCAAAGTTCTGAGTCTACTTATAAACTGAAAATGGATAGGAAAATGATTTCCCCATCTTATTAATTATTTGTTTAAGCCTTATTGTACTTTTACTTAATGTAAACATGTATGTGAGATGTAGCATAACATGGAATTACTCAAATTAAGTGCAAGTACCTTCAAATAAATGTTACTTATAGTATTTGAGTGACTATTTCCTCCCTTTCCAATGGCCCCTTCCCGACTTCCTACCTCCCTTCTTCCAGTGCTCTTTCTCCGACCACACGGAGCTTCATTTTGATCTTGACTACACGTTTCATGAATGCATTTTGCAGGGTTTTGACGCTGTAACAAAATCCACCCACAGATAGACAGACCTGCTTCAGAACGAATGAGGGATTCTGGAACAAAAGTTTTCCACGACTGCATTTTTCTGATTGTAATTGAGATAAGAGAGCCAAGATCTGTTAAGGCACATTGCAGCTCAAGTGTTGGCAAGAGCACACGAAAATGAACAGTATATCCTAAAGTCAAAAATGAAATCCTGCTGCCGACTGAATTTCTCAGCAACACCCTCGCCAAAGACACACGCCTGGAGGCTGCACGTATACCATCTGAAGAGTTATGCCTAGACATGACCCAAACAACATAGTAAAAGACAAATAAAATGCAGTATAGGCATCGTCTCCCGAGACCGCCACACATTGGTCATAAGAAATGAATGATGATGAGTGCATTCCTTGTTTTTCATGCAATCCCTACAGTATACATTTAAAGATAAAAAATAACAATACTAACAAAGTTACTATTTCTCCAGCCCCAAAACGTATTTTTCATAACTTAATTTCACTCTCCTTTTTTCCTAATGTTCTCTACTTTATTTGCCTGAACGTATTTCATTGTTGTGCTAAACAAGTGAAGAGAAAAAAGTACAAATATTTCTCACATTCTCTGCATATTATTACCTCAACTTCTTGTTCTAATAATAATAATGCTAACAATAACCCAATACCATTGTTTCTTAATTTCAAAAGGGCAGTGTGCGTTTGATATGGAAACTCATACATTTCAACAAATTGTCAGTGTTTTTTGTTCCATAATATTAAATCATTTTTCAGACTTCAAACTATTTGTAATTTAAGTGTTGAACTCTCAAAAGGCATAAAGCGACAATAACCACCAATAACTTGTGAAATACTAATGCACTTCCGGGCAATTCTGAAAACAAAAAGGCTGTCAAAAAACATATCGGACTGAAAACCAATCAAATCGCTGCGAATGTTTGGCAGGTTTCAGTGCGGACCAATAGAATCACTCTAAACATGCTGGAGGGGGGGAAAGGAGGCGGGACCTAGGATATCCAATGCCACCAGCTCAACGCGCTTTGTTGTTCTTGTGGGACAGAAAGATACAAAATATTGTCGAACTTGCTCCAAACAGCGAAATCAACATTTTACGCGACTCGGTAAAATCAAACGTGGAGTTTGACCGGCTGTCGCGCGCTCCCCGTTCACCGTAACGTCGCTCCGGTGTCCGCTGTCGAGATTGGAGCGGAAGGAATTCACCGGGAAGAAGAAGAAAAGAGGGGGGGGACGGGACGTTTCTGCTGGGATGCCTCGCGCAAGTTGGAAAAAACATGCATTGCACGAGTCCGGCTCGAGTTGCGTCACTACGAACATGACGTATGCGTTCGTGTGACTCCCGTCGAACTGCACGGACGATTTTACGGTGTTTTTTTGTTTTGTTTTTCGGTTAGCGGTTAACGTGCCAGCTCAGCTAGTTAGCCACGTAGCTAACGTCACGCAGCCTCTCGTCGGGAAGACGTTTTAAAATGGCGGAGGGCTGGCCCGTTCCTTCGGCCCTTGTTATCGTGCTGCTGAGTCTGAGTGCCCGGGCTCTGGGCTCTTGTCCGGCTCCGTGCTCGTGCTCTACGGGACGAGACGAGGCCCGTGTGCTGGACTGCAACCGGAAAAGGCTTTCGACGGCCCCCGCGGACACACCGGAGGAGATAACCCAAGTGTAAGAGCACAGGGCGACGCGAACGTGTGTGATTTACTGACTCCACGGATCTGATTTGTAGAGGATCATAACAGACCAAGTTGTCTTGATTCATAACGTTATGTTAATTAATGGGACATTTACAAAATACATGGCATGCACATCAGTTTAGTCGTTGATATCTTAATAAACTGACGTGATCAGAATTGGCCTTCAGTTGCCAGTTTATTAGGTACATCTAGTTAAAACCAATGCCATTTCCCATGGACGTGTTTACTTTTATTGGTGCTGTTGATTCGTATTGCATTCTTTCTGATATTCAATTCAGTTTATTTGTATAGCCAATTTCACAAATTACTAATTTGTCTCGGAGTGCTTTACAATTTGTACACATAGACACCCCAAAACCTCACATTGGATCAGGAAGAACTCCCAAATAACCCTTCAGGGGAAAAAAAAGGGAAGAAACCTATATATTAAGTCTATTTTTTAAAGAGTATAATACACCATCCCTCTTTATGTAACACAATTCAAGAGCAACATATTTACAACCTTATCTGAAACAAAAACAGATTATTATGACCATCTCACTGGTAGCATTCATCGCTGGGCTGTCGAAATAGAAGCTTGACGTCGTTAATAATCAGACAATTTAATATAAGTATCAAACGATGGCGAGTGTCGACAACATCTGGAAATGTGTTGTGTGATCTAGGATTTTATTGTGAGCGTGTGCTTATTATTTTCATTTAATTTATTGAAATTGTAGTTATTTCTACTGTATAGACTTTAGGTTGTGTTAATTATGTGGCTTAAAGTGTCTTTAAGTACCTTGAAATGCGCTGTATAAATGTTATGCATTATTATTATTATAATTATTATAGGATCTGCCCGATGCTGATTTATTTTAATTTTATTTAATGTGCGCCTTTTAATTATTCCGCTGCATATTTTTTTTAACCTTCAGTCTTTTTAATGTGACACTAATATTATGTTGAATTTTCATTCCAGCACCATGAATCACAACGAACTGACCGTCGTCCCCTTTCTTGGAGATGTGTCCTCAAATATCACCTCGCTCTCACTGTGAGTATAACGTCCCCGTCCTGCTTTCTTTCCTCTTCTGTCTCGACTCACACAAAACAGCCTCGAGTTTCTTCATGGAAAGACATGCCATGTCTTTCCTTTCTTGACGTGCTTCTCTCAAAGAAAAAAAAGACGGGTACACTTTAATTTGCCAAGATAAACACACCTCTTCTGTTCTTGTTGTTTAGACCCTTTGGGAATAATTGGAAGGCTTCAATCTTTTGATGCCATATTATGTTTTGTAAACAAATAAACTGAAACCAAGACCATTAGGTAGAGTCTTTTTTTTCTACTCCGCAACCTCATGTTGATTCAATGTGAGTATTCCAGCTGAGAGACGACAACAGCGTGTTAACTGTTTGGAATTTCACACTTGCTCCGACAAGTGCTACGGTTTTCTGTGTCTTAAGATTAACTGTCTGGATATTTTAAAGTAGAAAAGCAACGTTCATATAAAGACCGATGTCACCTTACACTCGGTACCGACCGGGACCAAAGAAAAGGTGAAAGCTAATACCTGTCGTGTTTTTTATATGGTTCAGGGTTCACAATCGGATCTCGGACCTTTTGATGCATCAGCTGCTGCCGTACGTTTCCCTGGAGTCACTGGACCTGACGTCCAACTCAATCTCAGAGCTCAAAGTCGGGTCTTTCCCCTTCATGCAGCTGAAATATCTGTAAGTAATCCTCTTCATTTCACATTTCTTCACATCAAGGAATAAATTAACTTTAAGAACAGCCTGAAAATACAAATCTAGAGTACGTACATCGACCAAGGCTCCATATCACGGCACATGTATAGTATTTTAATAATAGAAAACATCCATGTTGTTGGACACTGGTCATACCAGTACACCAGTTTACTACTTTAGAGTAACTAACTGTAAAAAAGGGAAATAGGCAGTGTCCATAATGCAACAGTTTAAAAGGCAGCAGTTATGGCTGAGCACAAAAGACATCTTGTTTGGATACGTTTACTGTGGTGAGGAGGTATCTTATTTGTGTGTGGATGAGTCTTCTCCTTCTTGATTTTGGCTCTTAATGTTTTCTGCTCTTTTATCTCGAAGGAATTTGAGTAATAACAAGATCAGCGTCCTCGAGCCGGGCTGCTTCGACAACATCTCCAGCTCCCTGCTGGTGCTGAAGCTGAACAGGAACCGATTGGCTGTGCTGCCACCTAAAGTCTTCAGGCTGCCACAGCTTCAGTTCCTGTGAGTATCACACGCGGCTGTGTTTTCGGTGCAAAGCTCACAAAATGTGTCGAAAATGTATCGTTGATATTTGGCCGATTTTAAAGCTGGATGCATTTGGTGTAAATCCAACTTTTCTAGTATCTTGGGTTGAAGGACGCCGGTTTTTACTCTCATTGCAGTGAAATGAAGCGCAACAAGATCAAGATCGTGGACAGTCTGACGTTCAAAGGGATGGAATCGCTGAGGTCTCTGAAGATGCAGAGGAACGGCATCACTAAGCTCATGGACGGAGCCTTTTTTGGGCTTAATAACATTGAAGAACTGTAAGTACAATGTCGTAGCGTCTTCTTTTAAAGTGACAAACAGTCGCTTCATAAATTGCCAAATAGTGTAGAAAAAAGCTACGGCGATTACTGTAAATGCACACGTGTTGGTCGGGAAGGAGGAAGCCTCACGACTTATTTAGTATTTTTCATGCAGCTGTCAAAACAATTTATGCAACTGCAGTTGCTTTTGCTTACGCCACTTTTTGTTTATGCCACCTGCGTCTCCAGAGAGCTGGAGCACAACAACCTGACGGAGGTCAACAAAGGCTGGCTGTACGGGCTGCGCATGCTGCGCGTCCTGCGGCTCGGCCAGAACGCCGTCGGCCTCATCCGACCAGACGCCTGGGAGTTCTGCCAAAAGCTGGAGGAACTGTGAGTGTGTTTGCTTCACGGCTAGAATCCCCACAAAGTGAAGGGGCCTCTCTCTCTTTCTCTCTCTCCCTCTCCCTCTCCTGAGCCCTGGGCTCTGAAAATGCATTCTGGGTGCTCAGAGGACTTAACTGTTATCTTGCTGCAGTACAGTTGGTGTCTGGACCTGATTCAGTGATGTCTTTTCTGTACACTGCACCCCCCCCCCCCCTTTCCCATTTTCTTTTTTTTGTTATTAATGCTTACCTTTTTTGAAGTATTATTACCGTTGCATTCTGCGGAAAGTTATGGTTTGATCGCTGTATATTTATTTATTATTTGTGTGTGTTATTCGCATAACTCAAAGTATCAAACCGAATCGCATGACATTTGGTGGCATGATTGGTTATTATCCGGGGACCATTTGATTAGATTGGGTCAAAGGTCAAGGTCATGAAAGGGTACCAAAAAAGGTGGCTGTGGCGAAGGCGTGCCCTCTACCGAGTGCCTCTTCTAGTTCTTTGATGTGTAGCACAATAATGGTGTTAAATGCAGAATAAAAAATAAATAATAATTCTCATAATTCTTGTTTTGTGCAGAGACCTGTCCTTCAATCACCTGACCAGACTGGAGGACACGGCGTTCGTGGGGCTGGGTCTCCTGGAGAGCCTGCTCCTCGGAGAGAACTCCATCAGCCACTTGGGAGAGGGAGTGTTCGGTGGCCTGGCGAGTCTGCGCACCCTGTAAGTGCTCCTCTGGATAACCTCTGAAATATGTGGGACCTATAGGATCTATCTGTCTGCATCCTCTAGTATAGTCTTTGTTTGGGTCTGATCCCGTTTGTCATTCTTATGTCGAGTCTTAGATTAGTGTGTCATTTCCTCAGAGTCCACTTCTCTTGTTCATTTTGATATCAAATGAGTTGAAACCTTTAAAATATACTGGAGAGTTCTGCTCAGGGGAGATGGCAGCTTTTCTAACCGATCTAAATTAAATATCCGCGAGGCGATGCGCCCTCAGAGCCGAGTCCACGGGCTGCAGAGAAGGTTGTTGTTGTGCTGGTGAGCGTGGGAGAGAGTAGACCGCTTCACACGGAGACAGGAGGCTGAGAGACGGAGGTTGACACGGGCTTTTGTTCGTGTGGGTAGAGCAAGAGCTCTTCTGGTCTGGGATTTAGTTTTTTTTTTTTTTTTTTTTTTTATATATATATTTTTTTTTATATATTTTCGTCAGACGGGCCTGAAATAATATCGCCGTACACGAAGCTCAACGTTTCAGCGTTTACGGAGCATATCGACCAATAACGCGGCACGGGGAGCAATGCAATGCGGATGTTCTTTCTCCAGCTTTGGATACGATTCAATATTCTGCAGCACTCCGTTTTTTAAGTAAATGGGAGTGAACTTTTACAAGACATTAAAACACCCAATATCGAGGGCCGAGAGTGGTATAAATGCTCTGCTTCACCTTTTCCCGATTCACACTACGGGAGCCTGCTGTGCCGAGTATTGCAAACCCTTAAATTCCGAATCGATGCCTCATCCGATGACCGAATATCGGCTGAAAATGGTGATCGCTGGGAGCACCTGTGACCAAATGGACATGCGGCAATAAACTTTGGCGAAGTCGACAGAAATCGCTCTGACACGCTGCGCAATTGAGACAATTGAGCGCCTATTAAAAAGGAAAGCACCTCTTTAATCTCATGTCATTATTTATATTTCTTCGGTTTGTTTGCCTGCTGTCGAAAGCTAAACTACCCGAAACTGACATGTCTATTCTGAGCCGTGTTGACAGCCACAACGGCTCTGAAACTACTTTTTTAGCTCAGAATAGCCGCCTAATTGAGCAGGTGCGTCCACTTCACCACGCATCTACCTGCGAGGCACGACGTGTTGTTAGTTGAGGAAGTTGTGAACTCGTAATTCGCCGCGCAGACTTTCTGCAACGAGATGGAGGCTATATTTGGGCGTCCTCGGGAGCTTTCAGGGGAGACGAGGTTCTTTCAGAGGTGGCCGGGCGCGAGGGCCGAGGAACAAAAGAGCCCCGCAAGCGCCCGGTAAACACAAAGCGCCTCTGTGTCCCGGTGCCGAGCGGAGCCGACTCGTTTCCCCCCTCGCCTGAACCGCAGGGGCAGCGAACTGTAACGCGCTGTGGGAGTAGAGCGCCTCCGATTGTTGGCCTCTTGCAGGGTTCGTACGCTCATGGAAAACCTGGAAAGGTCATGGAATTTTAAAATGGTCATGGAAAAAAGTCATGGAAAAAAACTCTAATCATAAAAGTTAGGAAAAAGTCATGGTTTTTTGAAATAATTGATGTTTTTTTTTAAAGAAAGACGCTCAAAAACGCACATTTTCTAAATTGTTCATGTTCATACCGAGATTTCAGTTTGGTCGTGGACATTTGATTTATAGTCATTGAAAAGTCCTGGAAATCCATCGGTCAAAATGTGTAAGAACCCCGTCTTATGAGAGTCGTTGGCCTCGGCCGCCACAGGGGCAGTCATGAGCGTCTCTTTTGCAACAGATGTGATGTTTTATGTCTTTTTAAAATATCTTAAAATATCAATCTTTGTCTTTTCAGAGATATCCGCAATAATGAAATCTCCTGGGCCATCGAAGACTCCGTCGGTTTGTTCGATGGAATGAAGAAGCTGAACACACTGTGAGGACGCTCAGCTCGTACACACCCATACCCGATTGATGGATTTTGCTTTAATATGTGATGCGTGTTTTTAAAATGTCTTTTTTTTTTTAGACCCGTAAAGCAAGTGCATCTTTTATTCTGTGGCAGTGAGACATACTTTTACACAAAAACTAATTAACCAGAAGGTGTTTCACGTGTTTATTCTAACTGGCTTTGAAAGGCTGGTGAAATGTCTACATTTTGTATTTTTTTTTTTTTTAACTGAAATGATTTTTTTTTTTTTTTTTACAGAATCATACAGCGGAACAAAATCAAGTCGATCACTAAGAAAGCGTTCGAGGGTCTGGAGGAGCTGGAGCACCTGTGAGTGAAGCCACTGCTCACTTGTCAATACTTTTTCTATTATTGTCCTGTTGTTGTTGTTGTTGGTATGTTTGTGAAATGGGATGCCATTTTGATCAAATGACATCATAGGTGTGCAGGGTTCGTACAGTCATGGAATTTGAAAATGGTCATTTCCAGGCTTGGAAAAGTCCCGGAAAAAAAGTAATCATAAAAGTTTGGGAAAAGTCAGGGAAATGTGTTAAAATCACGTGTTCATTTACGCCGAGTTTGAAATAATTCATGTTTTTTTAAAGAAAGATGCTCAGAATATAAGCCGGCGTACGCTCTCAATACGCAACATTTTCTAAATTGTTCATGTTTATACTGAGATTTCAGGTCATGGACATTTGGTTTAAAGGCACGGAAAAGTCCTGGAAATCCACTGGTCGACATGTGTAAGAACCCTGGGCGTGTCTAATCCATATTTTCCGTTCCACTCTTCAGGGACCTCAGCAAGAACGGCATCATGTCGATCCACCCCGAGGCGTTGTCCCACATGAAGCTCAAAGAGTTGTGAGTACACAAAACGAATCTCACAGCTTCTCACTGTTATTGTTTAATTTGACTCGTGTCATAACAATGTGGCTTTCATTAAAAATCAATTATAATGACTATCATTTAAATTGCCATTACGTCGTTGCATGAAGAAGATGAATGTCGGCTGACGGCAGCTTTTAGTAAACGTTCACTTCTCATCCCGTTTTGGTGAAGACGCTTAAAGACGTGTGTGACTGCTGAGTCATTGGATTGTTGTCTAACCAAATTGTGTATTTGTTGATCAAGCAGATGTTTTTATTGCGCTGTAAGAGGATTACGACTGTCTCTGACAGAGGATGTTAATGTGGCCTTTTTGAGCTTCCCATCAGCCGTTAAGCGGTATTGTCAGGGTTCGTACGGTCATGGAAAACCTGGAACAGTCATGGAATTTTAAAATGTTCATTTCCAGGCCTGGAAAAGTCATGAAAAAAACTTAAATCTCAAAAGTTTTGGAAAAGCCATGGAAATGTTAATTTACGCCGAGTTTGAAATAATTCATATGTTTTAGAAATAAAAACACGCTCAAAATATAAGCCAGCGTACGCTCCCTTACTGGCGGCGCACATTTTTGGGATGAACTGGAAAGTTCGCTGGCCGTAGCTCGGGAAGCGGTCGGGATATTCGTATATGTATATGCAATTATTCATACAAATGTTTATTCTTTTAATCAAAATATTTAACTCTTATTCATTTCTTTCATTTAATGTATGCTTTGGAATTCACATTGGAATACTAAATATTTCCACTTTTTCATGTATAAACCCAGATTTTAATTTGGTCATGAAAATGTGGTTTAAAGTCCTGGAAATGCATTAATCAAAATGTGTAAGAACCCTGTAATATGACAGTCGTCCTATCCTGTTATGCATCAGTCTGATTTAGTAGAAAGTATAACACTTTGCATTGTCGGGTGGTTAAAGTGTCTTTGACTGATCACTTGGCTAAAGGCACACCCTTTTAATTAAGATTTATTTTAGGCTTAACGGGTAATAAAATATGGTTGTGGAGGCGGGGTTAGCAATCAAGCCATTTCCCTGTCTTTATTAGGATAATTTAATAGTTGTTTTCACACCGGCAACTTGCTTCGCTTTTTTTTTTTTTGTTCTCTTGCTGACTGGTTGGAAAACGAGGACCCTGGTGTATGACAGTGGTTCCCCTGTGATGATCATTAAATGACCCCCTTCTGTCTCATTAATTTCACCATTAGCAACGGTTATCAATGGCTGTATATCATTGCTCGTTGTCTGTATTTTTATGTACACATTGTGGGTGTGGTGACCTTGCACAATTCAACCGTCAATATGTTTTTTGTTACTGATGCTTTCTCACAATACACATACATACATATATATATATCTATCTTTCAAATCATCAATACGGGCGTCAACCCATCCAGACGTGTAATAATTGAATCAGGATCAGGAAAGGACACTTTATTTATCCTTTTAACCTAAACTAAGCACTCCTTCCGTTCTGGCCTTTCAAAATAAAAGCCCTTCATGCATATTATGTCACCGTTTACCAGAAGGGAACTCAAATCTGCTCAGCATTTCACGACAGTGAGATAGTCTACAGGAGCTTTGGCCATCGCTTCAGGCCGACGGGATCCCTGAAGGGTGAATCTATTCCAACCTGTTGTTGGAAGAAGTGTGGCATGAGTATTTTTTGAAGAGAAGTATCCGCCCCTCCCCCCGAGCGAGGCTATTCTTAGCAACCATTTGTCACACGTCATCACGAGGCCCCCAGAGCTCCTTCTTCCTGACGTCGTTTAAACATTTTAATTCAACATTTTATCCTTTTTAATTTTGACCAAACTCAAAATGAAATATTCTTTTAACACAAAATCTGCATTTCTAAACACCACGACATTAAACAACTCACTTCACCGTTGCCGTCTTTGGGTTGAACCGTGGAGCGACCTGAAGCGTCCTCTCTCTGCAAATGCATCAGAGCATCTCCACAGGTGCTCCTAATAAGCGACACTGATTGCTGCTGCTGCTGCACTCTGGGAAATGTAGTCTCACACACCTAGGCCCTCCGGCTCAGCTCAACATGCACCGTGACTCTCGCCGGCTTACTGCCACTCAGTCACTGTGGATAACTGTCCTCTCTTATACTAATTGAACCATCATTTCAACCGAGTACACTCAGGTTTGCGTCTCCAGAAAGGCTTAATCCCAAATCCCATTCTGAGATGTTCACACGCCCATCCTGTAAATCCCTAATTCCTATTCATTTGTTCAGCGGGTTCCTCTCATCCTTTTTTCCATCAACTAAATTCTCCGATGGCTCGTCTCACGCTCCCCTCCGTGTCCTCTGTGTGTCCTCTGTGTGTCCTCTGTGTGTCCTCAGCGTCCTGAACACCAGCAGCCTGCTGTGCGACTGCCACATGCAGTGGCTCGGGCCCTGGCTGACCCACAGCCACTTCCAGCGCTCGGCGTCGGCCGTCTGCGCTCATCCCGCCGGCCTGCTGGGCCACAACGTCCTGTCCGTCAGCCCGGAGGAGTTCGTCTGTGGTCAGTCACATGCTCTCTCTCTCTCTCTCTCTCTCTCTTTCTCTCTCTCTCTCTCTCTCTTCTTCGTACTGCTCCCAGTCTGATCCATTAGAGGCACTGGAGAATGTTTGTTGATGTACGCCAGGAAGGAAGTTTTCATTTTGGGATTGTTGTATCAAGGATTATTATCATTATTCCATACCTGCAAACTTGCCGTTTTAAATTAACATAGCGGGGTTCTTACGGTCATGGAAAACCTGGAAAAGTCGAAGGTTTAGACATTCCCGTCTCTAGATCCTTTTACAGGGTTCGTGCGGTCATGGAAAACCTGGAAAAGTTATGGAATTTTAAAATGGTCATTTCCAGTCCTGGAGAAGTCATGGAAAAAAACTTAAATCCTAAAAGTTTTGGAAAAGTCATGGAAATTTGTTAAATCACGTGTTCATTTACGCCGAGTTTGAAATAATTAATGTTTTTTAAAGAAAGACGCTCAAAATATAAGCCAGCGTACGCTCTCAATACACAAAATTTTCTACATTTTAATTTTTTTTTTACCGAGATTTCAATTTGGTCATGGAAAGTTGGTTTAAAGTCCTGGAAAATCCATTGAAAAGTCATGGAAAAGTCCTGGAAATCCATTGGTCAAAATGTGTAAGAACCCTGCATAGGTCATCCACGTGCATCGTGTAGATTTAAAGGGGTTTTCTTTTGGGGGGGGGGGGGGGGGGGGTCGTCATTTGGCAGCCAGCGTTTACGAGATTGGAGTGAGGCACGTCAAAAATGTGATGTGGTGATCTTCGCCATAAAACATCTTTTGATGGGACGTGTCGAGTCTCGGCCAATCGGCGTTCAGACGTCTACAGCGTCTTCATCGGCGGTTTAGAGGTAGCTTGAATGTCATCCCGCTACACGGCGTATCGATATTAACAAGTTATCCCTACGTTAAAAACATTACGATTTTGCATATTGTTAGTATCAATACTTTTTAGTATCAATACCCTCATGGGTTTTCAGGTGTTATTTGGCTCTGGAGACGTTATTCACAGGTTTAATACCCAGTTGCACAAAATCTCTCGGGACACTTGGGTGAATGCAGTTCTGCCCCCCCCCCCCCCCCCCCCCCCCCCCCTCTGTGTTGATCTTTCTGTATTTAAATACTTTCTGTTGAACAACAACTAATATCAAGGTTCAAGGTTTTTTATTTGCCATCTGTGCCTAGATCAGCAGGTCAGACACATCAGAATTATTTTTGCAGGGCTCTCCGAGTCAGCAGAGATACAAAACAAACACTATAATAATAATAATAATAATAACAGTAGTAATAGAAGTGTAAAAAATACATTTTAAAAAGCACTGTACAAAAAACAGTGTAAATTAACAGTATTAACAGTATCTTCCAGAGGGTCTGCTGTAGAAATGTGGATTTTCTAACTTTAGAAAAAGAAAAAAACCCGCTTCAAGCGCTTCCCACTTTCCGTCCCCGCCGCAGACGATTTCCCCAAGCCGCGGATCACGAGCCACCCGGAGACCTACGTGGCCATGCGGGGCAACAACGTGACGCTGAGCTGCGTGGCGTCCAGCAGCAGCGACTCGCCGATGGCCACGGCCTGGCGGAAGGACGGCGAGGTGCTGTACGACGCCGAGGTGCAGAACTACGCCCAGTACCAGGACGGAGAGCTGATCTACACCACCGTGCTGCACCTGCTCAGCGCCAACTTCACCGACGAGGGCCGCTACCAGTGCGTGGTGTCCAACCACTTCGGCTCCAACTACTCCAACCGGGCCAAGCTGACTGTGAACGGTGGGAACGGGATGAATGAATGAATGAATGAAATCTACTTTATTAATCCCCAAGGGGAAGCCGCCCGATAAAACTAAACACAATAAAATATAAGTATAAGAAAGAAAGAAAGTGACAGTGCATAAAGTAAAGTGTGCAAAGTGAAATATATAAAATAAAATATATATATATATAATAATAATAATATTGCATTAAATAAATATAGCGCTTTACAAGGTACTCAAAGTCACTTTACATCACAAATTAAACATTCGAAAATCTATACAATAAAATATAACTAAAATTTCAACAAAATAAATAAAAACAATAGCAACATACAATCACATTAAAAGCAGTTCTGAATGATGGGTTTTGATTTTTGATTTGAAAATGGAAAGGTCATCCGATGGGGCCTCGGATGACGTCCAGTTGGTTATTTGGGGAAGTTTGTTCAGTCTAATGTTTAAGACTCATTTAAGAGTTAAGAGTTATTTATTATATATAAGCAAATAGTTCAAATAATGTGTATGTATACACATAACAAAATAATATATATACACATAACATAAAATAAAATATATATGGGATTCATATTACGTTACATTACGTGTCATTTAGCAGACGCTTTTATCCAAAGCGACTTACAATAAGTGCATTTCAACCTAGAGTACAAACTAAGAACAACAAGAATACAGAAAGTAACATTTCCTCAACATAGTCAAACTACAAAAGTACCACAATAAGAGATATTTAAGAGCCACTGAAGTGCTAATCTGTGTTTTTAATCCAGATTCACATTCATATCCCTCCGTTGGGCTCGTGAGGTCGTCTCCTGCATTTTCCCGTCCCACTAATGAGAGCGTCTTGTTTTTGTTTTCTTTCCAGAGCTGCCGTCCTTTCTTAAAACCCCCATGGATCTCACCATCCGCACCGGCACCATGGCCAGGCTGGAGTGCGCCGCCGAGGGCCACCCGGCGCCGCAGATCGCGTGGCAGAAGGACGGCGGCACCGACTTCCCGGCCGCCCGCGAGCGCAGGATGCACGTGATGCCGGACGACGACATCTTCTTCATCGCCAACGTGAAGACGGAGGACATGGGCGTGTACAGCTGCACGGCGCAGAACGCCGCCGGCAGCCTGTCGGCCAACGCCACGCTCACCGTGCTGGGTGAGTCGCCACGCGGCGCGTTACAGATCGGAGAGTTACTCTGAGGGTTCGGACGGTCGTGGAAAACCTGGAGAAGTCATGGAATTTCAAAATGGTCATTTCCAGGCCTGGAAAAGTCATGAAAAAAAACGTAAATCCTAAAAGTTTTGGAAAAGTCATGAAAAAAAACGTAAATCCTAAAAGTTTTGGAAAAGTCGATTACATCACGGCTCATAATGAGAGGTCTTTGAGCCAAATGAGCAGTAACCTACACACACACACACTCACACACACACACACACACACACACACACACACAGGGTTCCTACGGTCATGGTAAACCTGGAAAAGTCATGGAAAAAACTTAAATCCATAAAAGTTTTGGAAAAGTCACGGAATTGTATTATAATCACATGTTCATTCACGGTATGTTTGAAATAATTGTTGTTGTTTTTAAACAAAGAGGCTCAAAAACGCACAACATTTTCTAAATTGTTCATGTTTATACCGAGATTTCAGTTTGGTCGGTCGTGGAAATTTGGTTAAAAGTCCTGGAAATCCATCGGTCAACATGTGTAAGAACCCTGACACACACACACACACACACACACACACACACACACACACACACACACACACACACACAATCTAAGAGATAATAGTCGCTATGCTTCTGAGACTTTTATTTGAACTATTTGCTTATATATAATAAATAACTCTTAACTCTTAAATGAGTCTTAAACATTAGACTGAACAAACTTCCCCAAATAACCAACTGGACGTCATCCGAGGCCCCATCGGATGACCTTTCCATTTTTAAATCAGAAATCAAAACCCATCATTCAGAACTGCTTTTAATGTGATTGTATGTTGCTATTGTTTTTATTTATTTTGTTGAAATTTTAGTTATATTTTATTGTATAGATTTTCGAATGTTTAATTTGTGATGTAAAGTGACTTTGAGTACCTTGTAAAGCGCTATATTTATTTAATGCAATATTATTATTATTATTATTATTATTATTATTATTATTATTATTAAATAAATAAATCTCCTCTCCAGAAACGCCGTCCTTCATGCGGCCGCTGGAGGACCGGACGGTGGCGCGCGGCGAGACCGCCGTGCTCCAGTGCATCGCCGGCGGCAGCCCGGCCCCCCGCCTCAACTGGACCAAGGACGACGGGCCTCTGCTCCTCACCGAGCGCCACTTCTTCGCCGCGGCCAACCAGCTCCTCATCATCGTCGACGCCGGCCCCGCCGACGCCGGGAAGTACACCTGCATCATGTCCAACACTCTGGGGACGGAGCGCGGACACATCTACCTGGGCGTCTCGCCGTCGCCCAACTGCGACGTGGGCCCGGGGTACGACCAGGACGGCTGGACCACCGTGGGCATCGTGGTGATCGTGGTGGTGTGCTGCGTGGTCGGCACCTCGCTGGTCTGGGTCATCGTCATCTATCACATGCGCCGGAGGAGCGAGGACTACAGCATCGGCAACACAGGTGAGCAGGTTGGACGCGTGAGAACCGTCTGCGACGTGAAATAAGATAAGATAACAGGGTTCGTACGGTCATGGAAAACCTGGAAAAGTCATGGAATTTTAAAATGGTCATTTCCAGGCCTGGAAAAGTCATGGGAAAAAACTTAAATCATAAAAAGTTTTGGAGAAGTCCTGGAAGTTTGTTATAATCACATATTGCACATAGTTTGAAATAATTAATATGTTTTTTTTAAAGAAAGATGCTGAAAATATAAGCTGGTGTATGCTCTCGATACACAAAATGTTCTACATTTTTCATTGTTTTACCGAGATTTCAGTTTGGTCATGGACATTTGGTTTAAAGTCCTGGAAAACCCAATGAAAAGTCATGGAAAAGTCATGGAAAAGTCATGGAAATCCATTGGTCAACATGTGTAAGAACCCTGAGATAAGATAAGATAAGATGGTCCTTTATTAGTCCCTCAGTGCGGAAATTACAGGATCACAGTAGCATTGCTCACAAGTGAATAAAAACTAGTAATAAAATAGAAACAAGTAATAGAAATAATATAAATAAGCATTATAAAAAAACAGAATATTAATGTACAGACTGAATAGAAAAGTATATATAAACAAAAAGTACTAGAACATATTGCACATGATAAATACCCTCGCCTTCACACGTGGTCGGTAGGTTTCCATGAAAAACCTGGACACGGGGTTGGAAAACCTGGAAAAGTCAAGGAACCTGGAAAAGTCATGGAATTTTAAAATGGTCATTTCCAGGCCTGGAAAAGTTATGGAAAAAACTTAAATCACAAAAGTTTTGGAAAAGTTATTGAATTTTTTTATAAACACATGTTCATTTACACAGAGTTTGAAATCATTAATGTGTTTTTTTTTAAAGAAAGACGCTCAAAATATAAGCCGGCGTACGCTCTCGATACGCTACATTTTCTACAGTTTTCATCTTTTATACCGAGATTTCAGTTTGGCACTAGAAATTTTGTTTAAAGTCCTGGAAAAGTCCTGGAAATCCACTGGTCAACATGTGTAAGAACCCTGTGGACATGTCATTTGGATTTGTAAATATAAATTAAAAAAAAAATTGTAAAAAAATGCATAGACCCAGAAAGTGATGCACAATGTGCTTAAAACACCTGCATGCTTAAGTATATGTGTTTCAGTTAAGATTGACAAAGAGCATCTAGTTATGGTTCAACAATACTTAAATTATTATCAGTTATTTAATTAAATTAAATTAATTAAAATAAAAAATATTTAAAATGTTGTCTAGCCCAGGAGTCAGGAACCTTTTTGACTGGGAGAGCCATAAAAGCCAAATATTTCTAAATATATTTTAGTATTTTGAATGTATAATAAATTAAATATGTCTAAATATGAAAATTACAGGGTGGCGGGCGGGGATTTTTTTTTATTGTCTGGGAGCCATATGTCGTCACCGGAAGAGCCAGATATGGTTCCCGACCCCTGGTAGAGCCCAATATCACACATGACATATTTGCCTCAGAAGGCGTTACAACCTGTACACGTACACCACCTTTTATGTCGCTTGACGTTGCGTCGGTTGTTATAATCTCGGTAAAAAGACTACTTTGCATTCGCATCATAGCATGGGGAAAGTGTGGGAAATGCATTCCTTCAACGTGTGCGTTGAGTCGTGTCCGTCTGTTCCAGATGAGCTGAATCTGCCAGCCGACATCCCGAGCTACCTGTCCTCCCAGGGCACGCTGTCCGAGCCTCAGGAAGGCTACAGCAACTCTGAGGCCGGCAGCCACCAGCAGCTCATGCCCCCCCTCTCCAACGGATACGTCCACAAGGGCACAGATGGCGAGTATTCTTCTCTTGTTTTTTTTTGTGATTTTATTCAACACGTTTACTTTTTTGTTTTTCTCGTGATGAATAACAATGAATGATTGATCGTTTTGTAAGATCCATAACGAGCTTTATCGAGGTGAAAAGATCATTATGTCCCCAGCTTGGCAGATTAATGAGTGTTTTGCACAACTGAAGCATACACACAGGCACATTGTACCTGTAAAATATACAATTAAATTACACAATTCGGATAGTAGTCGTCTTTGAGCTGCACATAGGAATCTCTGCTCTCATCATTACACGCTGGTTTTGGTTTGAGTTTGCATTGTTGATCACAAGAAAACAAAGTTTGTTGTGTCAACATCAAAAAAGATCCACCAGCCAATCCCTCCAAACTGAAATGAAAAAAACACGTTTTAAAAGAAATGTCTTCAGATGAAATGCCGCTTCTCCGGGCTTCTTTTCGGGATTCGAAGGTTTAGACATTCCCGTCTCTAGATCCTTTTACAGGGTTCGTGCGGTCATGGAAAACCTGGAAAAGTTATGGAATTTTAAAATGGTCATTTCCAGTCCTGGAGAAGTCATGGAAAAAACTTAAATCATAAAAGTTTTGGAAAAGTCATGGAAATTTGTTATAATCACACTCATCATTTACGCCGGGTTTGAAATAATTAACATGTTTTTTTTAAAGAAAGACGTTCAGAATATAAGCCGGCGTACGCTCTCGATACGCAACATTTTCTAAATTGTTCATGTTTATACCGAGATTTCAGTTTGGTCATGGAAATTTGGTTTAAAGTCCTGGAAAAGTCATGGAAAAGTCATGGAAATCCATGCTTTTATAAATGAGACGCTGACTCTTTCCTCTCGTGTCCCAGGTTACGGAGACGCGGCTAACGAGGGGGAAGCTGAGGGCGGCGGCATGCTGCACCGCCGGGTCGGCGCTCTGTTCACCGGCCGGAGCAGCTTCCACCCCGGAGAGGCCCGCGAGGGCCCGAGTGGACTCGCCACAGGTCGGTGTCCTCCACGCACAAGCAGCTACGTGTTGTTGTTTAGGGATTTATCCACATCAAACTCTGCCTTTCACCACATATACAATTTCATTTTTAATATAATCAGGGTTCGTACGGTCATGGAAAACCTGGAAAAGTCCTGGAATTTTAAAATGGTCATTTCCGGGCTTGGAAAAGTCATGGAAAAAAACTTAAATCATAAAAGTTTTGGAAAAGTCATGGAAATTTGTTATGATCACATGTTCATTTATGCCGAGTTTAACATAATAAATATGTTTTTTAAAGAAAGACGCTCAAAATGTAAGCCGGCGTACGCTCTCCATACGCTACATGTTCTAAATTGTTCATGTATAAACCGAGATTTCAGTTTAGTCATGGAAATTTGGTTTAAAGTCATGGAAAAGTCATGGAAATCCATTGGTCAACATGTGTAAGAAGCCTGTATAATAACATTGAACTAATGAAATTAGAGATTAAATAAGAGAAAATGCATGCTGCATATTCATTTATTCCTCATAATGTGCCCACAAAAACACATCTAACACTAATGCACTTATTAATGCGACACCTTTTTTATACACAAGAAGCAGCTCAAGGTGTTCACCAATTTTGAGGAGGGAACAATACTAACAGTAATACTACATTACAGTTATAATGTAACAAAAAACACTCTTTGTTATGTTTTGTCTGCACATCTCCAACACTGTGAAATTAGAAATTAGATTCCAGGTCTCGAATAAAGGCTTTTTAAAGTGTAGGGGGGGGGGGGAAACAAAAACAAAGGCACGCTATTTTTTTCATTTCATTTTCATGAAACGATTGAATACAGATTGTAATTCTCCCCCCCCCCCCCCCCCCCTCTCTCTCTCTCCTCTCTCTCCCCAGGTGGCGGTCCGGCTCCGCTGGTCGTCTGCGCCGACTGCTACGACAACGCCAGCATGTACTCGCGCACGCTGGACTACTGCCCCTACGCCTACCTGGGCGACGACGACCCGCCGGACAAGACGCTGCCGGAGCCGCCGGAGGACTTCGGCGAGCCGGCGGCGGCGCCGGGCGAGGACGCGGCGCTGCAGAGCCTCATGAGCAACCTGGACGACTCGTCCTCCGCCGACTCCTCCGACTTCCTCACCTCGCAGCACGTGCGGCTGAACGGCCACTCGCCCCCGGGGCGCTACGCCAACGGTGAGGTCATCGCGGCAGACCTGCTGCGGCGTTTTGGGATAACGTGTTGAATGTTGACTCTCCTGCAGCGACTGAACCGATCAATGCACACGACCGTTCAAAAGCTTGGGGTCGCTTAGAAAAAAGAAGAAGAAGCACTGTTTTTTCCAAAGAAAATGACATTAAATTAATCAGAAATACACTCTATGCATAGTTAATGTGTAAATGACTATTCTCTGTTTTTTACTGAAGTCTCTCCAGAGGTGTGTAGAGGCCCATCTCCATGTTCTAGTGGTACATTGTGTTATCGCCTTAGAAGAAGAGCAGAGGGGTAGAACCCCCTTGAAACCCTTTTTTTTAAATAACTTTTTATTTTGCATTTTCCACAAACGGATTATTCCGTGACATTGAAACCCTTTTTATGTGAGCGCAGCTGAAAACAGTTATGCTGGTGAGAGAAGCTCTAAAACTGGCCTTCCTTTGAGCCACAAGTCTCAAGAACAACGTTAATATTTACAATGAAAATCATTATTTCTAACCTTGTCAATGTCTTGACTAGATTTTGTATAAATCTTGTATTCATTTAATAAATAAAAGTGTGAGTTTTCATGGAATACACAAAATTGTCTGGATGACCCCAAACTTTTGAACGGTAGTGTACATATATAAACACCTGTGAACATTTTCTTCTCTATTTTGGCTGTTATACATCTTGCAGAAGCTCAGGCAGGTTTGCTCTTTTCTTTCCTGCTTGTACAAAGTGTAAACACGGAGGTCAGAGGTCGTCTGAAGCCGCTCTCTTCCGCACGAGAGATTTCCTCTCGCTTACCGGGGAACTCACAGGACTGTATTCGTGTGACGCGCGCAGGCGCGTGGTGAATGTTGGTCAGGTGATCGTAGGACGAGCGAGCTCCAGCTAACGTGACGTTTTTGTTGAGATCAGATGAGAAAGGACTGGAAAATCCAAACAAGCTACTTGAATGTGGTTTGATCAATAATCAAAAGGTACAGAGTTGAAATTAACGATTATTTTAACTGCTAATTAATTGACGTTTCTCTTTTTTTTATTCACTTTTTCTTTAATTGTCTCGACAACAGAAAAGAGTTAAAAAAACAACTTTAAAAGTTGAGAAACAACTGGAAAATCCAAACAAGCTACTTGAATGTGGTTTTATGAATAATCAAAAGGTATAGAGTTGAAATTAACGATTATTTTAACTGCTAATTAATTGACAAGTTTCTCTTTTTTTATTCACTTTTTCTTTAATTGTCTCGACAACAGAAAAGAGTTAAAAAAAAACAACTTTAAAAGTATTGTTTTGTCAAACCGACACTCTGAACTCTGAAGGTTTTCAGGTCACCTGGATGTAAAGTCTCAACTTATTAATTATGTGGCCACTTTGCCTGTTTCATAACTTAACCGGGATAGAAACACTTCTTTTGGGGGTCGTGAATCAGCTGGTAGGACATGATGTGCGGGTGTCTGATGTTTGTGTTTTGTGTGTTTCAGAGTACCTCATCAGGTCCTTCTGGGCGGACGGAGACGGCTCGCCGCCGGTCCCCATGGCGCTGCAGAGGGCGCCGCCTCTGATCCCGGCCGAGGAGCGCGGCGACGCGGAGGAGGACTGCTACCCCAGCCAATGCACGCATGAGTACAGAAGCGCCCCCAACAGGACTAACCCCCAGGACCCCCACGCCCCCACATAGGTCCTCCCACTGCACCCCCGCCCCCGCCCTCTGCCTCTCACTCCCCTCCCACTAGCCCCGCCCCCTTCAGCCACTACCTCCAAAGAGACTCCTCACAGTCTGCCAAAGATGCTCTCTCGTATGTTTACATTCCCTCGTCTCACCCGAGAGGACGCGTAAGCGTTCTCCGCCGCGGAAAGGCCGCCGGCCGGATTCGATTTACCTCCACCTCCACCTCCACCTCCGCAGGACCCTTTTTTTCCCTCCACTTTCTCCCTCCTCTTCCTCCTAGAGAAAAGCTATGAATGTATGCTTCAAAGAGCCATGTCGGACGCTGCCGCGAGAACGCCAAGACGCGGCAGAGTCTTTACCACCTCCCTCCTCCTCTTCATCCTCCTCCTCCTCCTCCTCCTCTTCGTCCTCCGTCCCCGCCGCTGGCAGTTCTGTCTCATCATTCCCGGTACGGACTCCCGTCGGAGCGACTCGCGTGACGAGAAATGACAAAAGCCACCGATTCCCGAGACGGGCGGTGGCGTTCCCCGACCAGCAGCTTGTGGTTGTAAATACGAGAACGTTGAAAACACGCGCCCTACATTCCCACAGCCGGACGCTGTGTTGTCATATATATATATATATATATATATATATATATGAACATGTAGCCTGTATCCTCTTTATCCGACCTTGTTTCTGTCTCATGTCCATTGATAATTCCTTCATTCCTTCATTTCATGTCTTTGTAAATGAAAGCGTCATCATTTTTTTTTGCACATGTGACGATCGTGGTTTTCCTTTTCTAAAAGTCGTCTATCCGACGACACTTTAACATGCAACAAGCCTTCTCAGTGACCTCAGTCGGGTGACGTTATGGCGCGCGTGTGTATATATGTATATGTGCGCAGTATGCACTGATTGGTCCCCCCCCCCCCCCCCCCCCTTCTTAGCATATCTTACAGGTACTTGATTTAATGGTGGTAAACCTCATTACGTGTCGTTTTATCAGCGCGGTTTTATCTCGAGACGTTCCTGATCCTTCTGTAGATATTGATTTAGCCCGGGTTCTCACTCGGGACTGTGAAACAATGAGAATGTATTGTATTATTTGATATGTATGTGTACATAAGGCTGGTGAATCCATCCAATTCCATGTGCGACCAGTCCGTTTGCTGAGTCCTCTGGAGCTCGTTCCCGCTGAGCCCTCGTCGACTCGGCCTACCTGTTGGTTCAGGTGACCAAACGCCTCTCCGGGTCATTTAGCTAAGTCAAGCCAACGTCCTCTGCTATGACGATTTGAACATTTAAATGCCTCTCGCGTAAAAGTGTCCTTGTCTAATCGAGTTCGATGAGTTTCCCTCCAGATTTTTTTTTTTTTTTTTTTTTTTTTTTTTTATTCCTTTTGTATATTTTTGGTTTTGACCCAAGCGAACTCTCAGCTGCCGGTTTATCCGGCTCACCGCGGTTCTGGAGGATGTAGTTTGTGCTTTTGAGTCGACGGGTGCACCCATTCACGCCTGTGAGGGGGGGAACCCCCCCCGTCCTCACATGGGTTGACCCAAACCTTCAAGGAGGTTGGATTCTCCTCAGCACTGTGGCCTTTTAGTTTGAGCTCATGTTTCGAGAGCGAACGTTCGTTCTCGTCCTCGTCATCGTCCCCTCCGTCGCGATGATCCTCGGTACTTCTACATTCTGCTCTTTTTTGTTTTTGTTTTGGACCGAGAGAAGATTCGCTCCTTTCCGTCTCCCGAGTGCCGGAGCTTATTGAGCTCAGGAAAGATGAAACGTGAATTCTTTTGAGAGTAAATGTGCGGCGGCTAAAGTCGCAAGATGTAGCCTGTAAATACGAGTTATTACTGCGTTGGGTCACTGCTGCTCAAAGTGGACTCTGTGTATGCTTGGTCTCGTGGTACGTGCACATATGAATTGCAGAAGGAAACAGATTTTTAGTTTTCTTGACTGCTGGCCCATTTCATCACTCCCTTTTGAGCAATTTTGAGAAATTAATTTAAGAACTTGCAGTGACAAGTTATCCTAATTAAGCCACCCCGTCGAGGGGGGGGGGTGGCGTGCATCGATTCACGGTTCAATATTTTCCGCCGACTCGGCGAAACATAATATGCATCAGCATTGTTGTATCCTCCGAACGTCCTTAATGAGACTTTATACCAAAAGTTAAGCGGTAAATGCTCTGGTAATATCCAATGCTGCTTCTTTTTTTAAATTGTTTTGTATCGTTGCTAATTTGTCTGTAGTTGTATTTTCTATTTTTGTTGTTGTACCTTGTTTACCTGTACGTCCTGTAAAGCATGTCTAAAGAATCCTTTTTTGTTACGGAGCCATTACTCCGACATTAAACATGAATTCTGATAACTCTGCTTGGATTGTGTGTGTCTGCCTCAACGCAGTCCAAATTATTATGTGTTGTATGTTTCTCCTTGATTGTTCTCACAGACACATTTTAAGTCATATTTTTTTTAAATTTATATTTATTTATATATATATTTATAAATGAATGTATTCATAATATATATAAATATACATATTATTTATATATATATATATATATATATATATATATATATATAAATGAATATATTTAATATAAATATCCATATGTATATATACATATATTTATGTAAATACATATTTAGATTTGTATATATATACATATATTTATGTAAATACATATTTAGATTTGCATATATATATATATATATATATATATATATATATATATATATATATATATATATAGTATATAACCACAATACGACATCCGGCCACGACGACAGAACGATTTAAAAGGCCAAGTCATCTTTAATCTGGATTTAGTCGCGTGAAGAAGCACACAGTGAATTTGGGCCATCAGAAAAAATATTAAACTGTTGATCCATCATCATAAAAATACCTATTTTTAAATAAAAGTCCCTGTGAACACGAAACCCCGTCGAATCGGATCGGTTTGTTTTTATACCCGCATCAAAGACGCGATGCATTGTTCCTCATCCTCCAGAAGGCGATGCATTATTCAGCGCAACTCTGTATTTAACCACGGACCTCTAACGCATCACCGCCAGAGAGCTGCAGCTGCTGCTCCGTGAATACTACAGACGGTGAGTTCCCCCCCCCCAACACACGCACACACACACACACACACACGCACACACGCACACGCACATGCGCGTGCACGTTCTCTCGGGAAGTTAATTCACTCGACTCCAGGGCGATGACGTATGACTGTCAATACACCCAAATAGTCAGAATCCATCACGCTGTACCGGAAGAAGGTGTGGGGGCTTTTTTTGGGAGGGGGGTAAAAAGGCAAACAGCGCATCATTTATAACGTGCTGTCAAAAACATCCCGTAATCTCCTCAAATGAAGTGACATTTACAAAACGTGCAATTAACAGCGCTTCAGTTCAGGGTCACGTGGTTCTGGGGTCATTACGTTAAGCCGAAGGAGCGCTTCTATTTATACTTGCTCTCGGGCCAGGACACGTGTCGGTCTGCACACACACATATATATATATATATATATATATATATATATATATATATATATATATATATATATATATATATATATTTACATAAATAAATAAAAAGTTAAATGATAATAATAATAATAATAATAATAATAATAATAATACATGAATAAATAAAAAGTCAAATGATAATTATAAAAAAATATTTTCAAATAAAATGTAAAAGTGTAAAAATAAATATATACAATTTCAAAATGTAAAAATAAATTTACATTTATTTATAATTTACATTTATTTATAATATATATTAACAAAATATATATATACATTTAAATATATAATTTTTTAAATATTTTTTTTTTACACAAAAAGTTTAAAAACGATAATAACGATAATAAATCCATCAACGCTACTTGTCTCGCAATAATTCATGCGTGACACCATCGGATCTCACGCACGGACAATGACGGTTGGAGAAGCTCCACGGTGTGTGTAGGTATGCGGGCTTCAGTCCATTGCGTTGATCTATCAGATGACGTCACTAGGTGGCGCTGTGGAGACGCGTATTCTCCGCGCGTTCAACCGAAATGATTGTCCTCTGCACGTATTCACCTCACTCTGTGCACATTAAGTGTGTTAATGAGGTGTCATTTGTTCTGCACGCTTACTTCTAGGATTACATGCTCTGTGTATTTTTATTTAGTCGTACTTGTTCACCGTAGATTCTGATATGCACTATATATATATATATATATATATATATATATATATATATATATATATATATATATATATTCGCAGACACACGCTTTTGTTTATTTTAAACAGGAACTACATTGACAATGAATTACAGTGAACATCACTGGACTCGTCCGGTGTGATTATGATTATTATTTGTTCTTCAGTACCGCGGCTCACCGGAGGATGGCGCCAGCGTGAGGCGCGTCTCCAAGGCGCCGCCGCCGCCGCCGCCGCCGCCGCCGCCGCCGCTGCGCGCTGAGCGTAAAGAAAAGGGGCGTTCCGGGACCTTTTGGCAGCGTCTCTTTCCCGGCGGTGCCAGGTGTGTTCAAACCTGTAGCGGACACAAAACAACGCTCACAGATGTCTCTCGGCTCAGTCACCGCGGGGCTGGATCTCAACCGCAGCAACCGCCAACCGGTGATCGCCGGTGCCGCCTGTTCTATTCTCTCCGCCTGCCCCACAGGTATATGAGGGATTATTCTTGTTGACGCACTAACGTCTCGGCGGCACACACTCCGCGATCCGCCGCCGCCGCCGACTGAGTGAGTGAGTGGGTGTAAAAATACTCTCTTGTTTACATTTTTGGCTCGGTCCCCGGGAAGCTCGCCCCCCCACACACCTCCCGCCGGAGAGGAGGCGAAGCTTTTAGTTCCAGAGGAGGGTTGAAGAGAGTGGAACCTGTATTGCTCTCTTCCTCCCCCCCTTTTTTTTGTTTTTTTTTTGTGTTACCATCTCGCCGCTCCTGGTTTTTACGCACACGGAGCGCACGGGATTATCCTAACCGGGGAAAACTGCGCGCACCGACCCGCGGGGATGACACACCTCAGCGGCGGATCCACGGGGTGAAGAATCGGCCTCCTTAATGCCAGGAAGATGAAATCCCCAGCAGCAGGTCGAGAGAATCACTCAGGAGGGTTTATTAGGCCGCGTCACTTCGCGACCATCTAACAACAAACCGAGGAAACCAGTTTGATTATTTTTTTGAAGAAAGAAAAAAAAAGGAGTAATTATGTCCAGGACGCTGAAGAAGAAGAAACACTGGTCCGGCAAAGTGGTGGAGTGCGCGGTGTCATGGGGCAACTTGGGGGACTTTGGCACCGTGGTGGAGGTCCTCGGCGGAGCGGAGCTGGGCCAGTTCCCTCACCTGGGCCAGATGAAGCTGGACGTGCTGGTGTGTCACGTCGGGAAGCTGCCCTACTACGGGGACGTGCTGCTGGAGGTCAACGGGACGCCCGTCAGTGGACTTACAAACCGCGACACGCTGGCCGTCATCCGACACTTTCGGGAGCCGGTTCGCTTGAAGACGGTGAAACCAGGTGCGTCCCCAAATCCCCAAATCCCCCCCTACACGCACACGCACACACACACACACACGCATACGCGCGCCCACGGACGCACTGCTATGTCACCTGCGCTCTGTTTGTAAGATTCCGACGTGTGGCGTCCGCGCCGCCCTCGTGATGATGATACACGATGCAGAGTCACTGGCACCGGGCTGTGATCGAGTCGAGACGAACATCCTCGAATCAAAAACATCAAACCAGATCACTGGCGTCTGTCTCATGGAAATCACATGACAAAAATACAAATAAAAAGGTGTATAAAGTGTCTATTACTGTAAACCTCCTACAGTCGTCTCCCCCCCCCCCCAACATATAACCTACTGGGACAAATCTCCCACCACTTTCTCAGGGAGATCGAACAGTGATAATGGTACCGGTGGCACGCCGCCATGCAGCCTCCCAGGCTGAGTGCACTCGCATAGAAATGGGACCTAATTACATCCTCCATTACTCCGTCCGCTGCTCCTCCATTGGCCGCAGAAGCTCGAGTGGTTTCCGCTGCACTGTTGTAACCCCCCCCCCCCCACACACACACACCGCCCCGCATCCAGCTCTCTGAGGATGCTGGCTGCACCCCCACCCCCACACACACACACACACACACACACACACACACACACACACACACACACACACACACACACATAATGAGCTCCAACAGCTGTGATGGCTTACTGCTGCTGGGCTGGTTCTGGTTCTGGCCCAAGCTCAGGTGAAGGGTTTTAATGGCTCTGAGGAGCTACAGTGTGTGTGTGTGTGTGTGTGTGTGTGTGTGTGTGTGTGTGTGTGTGTGTGTGTGTGTGTGTGTGTGTACCAGCTCTACACTCCCCAGAGCTCCTAACACCACGCTCTCTGCCCCACTAACCAAGGATGATTAATAAAGGGCATGGCAGAATGAGCGAGAGAGACACACAAAGAAACATAGGGAGAGAGAGAGAGAGAGAGAGAGAGAGGAGAGAGGGAGAGAGGGAGAGAGGGAGGCATACAGATGGGGAGAGAATTGCTCTCTGCCTTTTGGCTGCAGGCCTAACTCCCACATGAGTCTCTTCTCTTTGCTCTCTTTAGAGAGGGTGGCAACATCCCTCGCCCCCTGTTCCTCTCTCTCACCTGTCTGTCCTCGACCTGCATGTCGTGTTTCCGTTGTGTGTGTGTGTGTGTGTGTGTGTGTGTGTGTGTGTGTGTGTGTGTGTGTGTGTGTGTGTGTGTGTGTACACGTGACGTCGCAGCCGGCGTAGAGCGGCTCTTCAGCCTCACCGATCCCCCCGGCGCCCGCATACAGATGGGGTTGTTACACACTGTATGATTACATAGTGTGTGTGTGTGTGTGTGTGTGTACGTTCCTGTGTGACGGCCTCATGTTTAATTCACACCTCGTGCATAATTGAGTTAGCGAGTGGATTCCTTCTCTCCACGCTGATGGAGGCAGCGAAGGCGGCCTGGAGGATCAGCTGTGAGCGGGAGGCCCCGAATGTGACATGGCGACGGCCGGCAGCGACGGACAGACTGACAGATGGCTGGGAGGGAGGAGGAGACAGGAGAGAGGAGGGAGGAGAAGGGAGGGGGGAGAGAGGAGAGAGGAGGGAGGAGGGAAGAGAGAGGAGAGAGGAGAGAGGAGAGGAGGGAGGAGAAGGGATGGAGAAGGGAGGTAGGATGGGAGATGGAGAGAGGAGAGAGAAGAGAGAGGAGGGAGGAGAGAGGAGAGAGGAGGGAGGAGAGAGGAGAGAGGAGGGAGAAGGAGAGAGAGGAGAGAGGAGAGAGGAGGGAGGAGGGAGGAGGGAGGAGGGAGGAAGGAGGAGATGGAGAGAGAAGGGAGGAGATAGGAGAAGGGAGGTGGGGGGAGAGAGGAGATGGAGAGAGAGAAGGGAGGAGATAGGAGGGAGGAGAGAGGAGATAGGAGGGAGGAGAGAGGAGATGGAGAGCATACAGAGATGCATAAATCGCAGAATTGGGGGATTTGAGGCGTGGATAGAGAGAGAGAAAGAGAGAGGGAGAGGGAGAGAGAGAGGATGTAAGATGCAAGTCTCTATGGAGGCTATTATCCATCTCATTGATCGAAGGGAACGAGGAGCTCGAAGGAGTCGCACACAGCACTTCGCTTACTCCTCTTCTGCTTCCGGCCTCGTGGCGTACCCCCCCCCCCCCTTTTTTTCTGTGTCTCCCATAGATACAGCCTTGCATATTCATACGTTGCATGTACTCTTTATGTTGCCGTGTGTGCGTGTGCGTGTGTGTGCGTGTGTGTGTGTGTGTGTGTGTGTGCCTGTTTTGAAGCGATGAAGTTTCTTGCACCGAGCCCACGCCGAGACTTCACAGCCCGGAACGCGCGGCGTCTTTTGATGGCGCCGGGAAGAAGAAGAGGCCTCTATTAAAAGCCCCGCGCTCGGCAGCGGGATCTATTTCTGCCGCTGTACCCGCAGCTAAAGACGCCCGATGAAAAGCTCCGTGAACGGCGTCCCAGAATGCATTTCTTTTTTCCTCGCTGCTCTTCCCATATGTGCATCTCCACATTTTCTTTTTACATCTCCAATCACGGGAATCAAAGCGTACTCGCAACCGGTGGCCGTCCGGATCAAATGAATCCTCCGTGCAGCACGAGGGGCGCCGCTGGGCTCAGTCGGAATTGGTTTTATGATATTTAATATGATTTATATATATATATAATCGTGGTCGCAGGTGTGTTTAACGGTCACGCTCATTATTTGGAACGCCTTTAGGGGCGATCTGGGGCGAAAGATGATCATCGTTTTATCTTTGCTCATGATTGTCGGTGAGATATTAAATCTGCAGAAAGGCATAACTCATTTTTTCCCGTGATTTATCAGAGGCAGTTTCTTTTCCTCCTTTTCTTTACCTTTTTGAACTTTTAGAGTCAAACTGCATGACTGCGTTTTGTATTTGGGCCGAGCGATAATCTCAACATCGACCTTTTCCATGGCGTTAAATCATTTTATTGAGATGTATCGTGACGCGTCACACATAAATAAATGAAGAAATACGTGTGGACACATAAATAGAGAAATAAATAAACGAAGAAATACAGAAATGTAGAAATGTATTTATTTAATGATGTCCTGTTGATTTATAACTTATATTTATTCTTTCCTGTATTTATTTATTTATACATGTATTTATTTATTTATACATTTATTTAAGCATTTATTTATTTATTCCTATACTTATTCATGCATTTATTTATTTATACTTAAGTCATTTTGAATCCTCTATAGCGTAACGGCGGTCGCCTGGAACGATGACGTCGGGCACGTGTTTCTCAGGAGAACCGACGCAAAATATTCACAGCGGAATATAATTTCTTAAATGTTGGCCGCTCGCCCGGCCCTCCGTTTGTATACATGTGGTTATTTGCAATTAATTACATTTTCATCGCCTTTTTTTACTTCAATCTCCGAGTTGCCTTCTCACGCTGTTTTCTATTACCTGCGGCTCATGCCAGCAGAGAAGAATAGCGAGTGACATGAGCCCCTAAGCCCCCGTATCAAACGGCAATAGTGTGCGTGGGTTAATCACATTAATGCACCTCTCATAGCAGGAAGTGGCTCTCAATGGAATCATCCTCTCGACAGGCGACGGATGCTTCGTCACCCGGGAGGGATTTGTCGTCGACTGCAGGGGGAGAAGAAGAAAAAGGGAAAAAATGAGCTCAAATTAAAAAAATTGAACAGGGTTCGTACGGTCATGGAAAACCTGGAAAAGTCATGGAATTTTAAAATGGTCATTTCCAGGCCTGGAGAAGTCATGGAAGTCGGAAAAGTTTTGGAAAAGTCATGGAAATTTGTCATAATCACGTGTTCATTTACGCCGAGTTTGAAAAAATTAATATGATTTTTTTTTTTAAGAAAGACGCTCAAAATATAAGCCGCCGTACGCTCTCCATACGCTACATTTTCTAAAATGTTCATCTTTACACCGAGATTTCAATTTGTTCATGGAAATTTGGTTTAAAGTCCTGGAAAGGTCATTAAAGGTCATGGAAATCCATCGATCAAAAGGTGTAAGAACCCTGATTGGAGTATTGGGCCTTGATAACGTCTGTCCCTATCGCCACGGAGACGGTCCAGAACCTCGTCACTCCCCGCATGTCCTTTTTTTTTTTTTTTTTTTTCGGGTCTTCTTTGATGTGGAATTCACAATAAAGTAATTTCCCCATCGGGTATTTTTTCCACGAGGATTCAACGAGACGTCTGCCGTGTTTTTCGTTTTGCTCCGCTCTGTTCTGGGCTCGGATCCCGCCGCGCCGCGATTGGATCGCTGACAGCTCCGACGGCTCTCGGAGCGACGCGTGCGGCCTCCTTTTGTACTTCTTAATTGCGCCGTGTGCGTATCGCTGCGGTGTGTGTACGCGGCCGACAACTCTCCTGACGACAATAGAACTGGGTGTCCCCTTTTGGAAGAAAAAAAAGGAAAACGTAATCTCACCGCTGCCAACTGGCGAGCCGATAAAGAAACAGACACAAATACTGCAAACACGGTACGGCGGGGGTGGCGCGGCGCTTCGTTAATATTTAACGATGTAGGTAACGTTGAGTATACGACAAACCTCTACTGTATTAAAAAATAAAAGCTGGAGCGTGATGCGTCGGGCGCTCCTCTGCAGATGCTTTTGTTAAAGCGTACTGTTGCTTTAAGGCACGTTTCAGCACATTCGCTTCAATTATGTGTATAAGTGGCGTTTCTTAAAGCACGCGCTGGTGTTTTAGGATTGAGTTCACAATAACACAAAAATAACCACGGAACAGAAACATTCATTTAGGCAGATGCCACGTCGGCGGTTATCGGTCGGATTGATGGAGGTCAAAGGTCACCCAGCAGACCTCCGTTTGCGTTATTTAGCGTCTTACTTTTGTTTTCACCTCGTGTCCTCTAGTCTACACTAACGGCACCTCTTTATCTCAGTCACACACACACACACACACACACACACACGCAAATCAAACGTAATTGAACTCGAACGGCGTTCACTTCCTGTTCCGCCCGGAGGGGCGTGCGCCGATTTCGCTCGCCTCGCTGCACATTTGTCGGCGAGCGCGCTCGTGTTAACGCCGAGGAACACAAACACAAACACTCCCTCCTCCCTCCCTCCTCCTCCCTCCCTCCCTCCCTCCCTCCCTCCCTCCTCCCCTGTTTAGTTAACGCCGCCATGTCACAGCCCGCGGCGCGTCGGCGCGCTCGGCAGCCGGCGTGGGTTTGTTTGTGCCGCGCGGCGCCCGCTTGAGGAATACTGTCAAGCCGTAGAAAAACACGAGAACCGTTGCCACGGCGTCGGAGCGTGACGATTATCAATTAGTGTCTTCCCCGTCCCCGGGTGCTCTCAGCCTCTCGCGCGCCCTGAACCGAACCCAGTCGGAAAGATCCTGCCCGTGTCGGTTAAGTACTTAAAGGGGCGGGGCCGGCAGGCAGAGCGCCGCGTCACGGGTCAGATACGCCTTAATAACCTTTTTCAGAAAATTGTTATTTAAGTGGTTTGAGAGATATCTTGAGTCCTGCCCCTCCCCCTCTTAACTCTGTAGCGCTGTGCAAAGCAACCAAAAAAGGGACGTGACTATCGCCTGATAATGTTGTAACGTCGGCTAACGACGGGAAACCATAAACCCTCGACCCCGGGTTTAAACTTTAATATGTTGCTATGGGTTGCTATGCACACCTTTTCGTCCCTTTTCGTTTATTTCCCGTCACCACTTCATGGTTTTGTGTATTTTCGGCCTCTCGCTATATCATCCTGCAGAGCATTTTGTTGACGTACAGCTTGTTTGTCCCCTGTGACTCCATTCAGGCATCTCCTGTGTGTGTGTGTGTGTGTGTGTGTGTGTGTGTGTGTGTGTGTGTGTGTGTGTGTGTGTGTGTGTGTGTGTGTGTGTGTGTGTGTGTGTGTGCCTGAGGCAGCTGTCAGACTTGCTCCTGCCTTACCACACACACACACACACACACACGCAGAATCCTAAGAGTACACTGTGCAAAAAGTCCAGCTCGACACGTCATTTAAATTCAAACTTAAATCGTATATTTTGGCCTCACACACTCGTGGAAAATCCTGAAATACATGTTACAGTTCGTGGGAGAAAATATGATTTGCTAAAGTTCAGGATTCATCTTCATTTATTGATTTCCACGTTGATCTGCTTCATAAACAACTCTTACTTTTTGTCTTTGACAAAGTAAGATATCAAATCTCCATACCAGCGATGATGACATCGTCATTTTTTATTTATTCAGCTATTGAAAAGCAGAGCTGCCAACATCGAGCATCCTGTGGGGAGCTCTGTCTCCCCCTCATGCCCCGCAGTGTGTTGGGTGGGGAGGAGGAGGAGGAGGAGGAGGAGGAGGAGGAGGAGGAGGAGGAGGAGGAGGAGGAGGAGGAGGAGGGATGAGATGGAGAAAGGAGGGATGAGATGGAGAGAGGAGGAGATGGAGAAAAGAGGAGGAGGAGGAGGAGGAATGAGATGGAGAAAGGAGGAGGAGGAGGAATGAGATGGAGAGAGGAGGAGATGGAGATGGAGAAAAGAGGAGGAGGAGGAGAAGGAGGAGGAATGAGATGGAGAAAAGAGGAGGAGGAGGAGGAGGAGGAGGAGGAGGAGGAGGAGGAGGAGGAGGGATGAGATGGAGAAAGGAGGGATGAGATGGAGAGAGGAGGAGATGGAGAAAAGAGGAGGAGGAGGAGGAGGAATGAGATGGAGAAAAGAGGAGGAGGAGAAAAGAGGAGGAGGAGGAGATGGAGATGGAGGGAGGAGATGGAGAGAGGAGGAGATGGAGAAAGGAGGGAGGAGGGAGGAGAGAGGAGAGAGAAGGGAGGAGATAGGAGGGAGGAGGTGGGGGGCCGGTGGGAGGAGGGGTAGTGCGACGACAAAACAAACGTGTGTTTTGTGTGTGTATTGTGTGTGTGTGTGTGTGTGTGTGTGTGTCAGTTCACTGGGCACATTAGAGCAAAGTGCTGGGCTCCCAGCCTCCCGGCCCGGCACACTCTCATTATGACCACTTGAATCATGTTGGCGAGATGCTCTCTTCACACACTCCGGCAGCACCTGTGAGGAGACGCAGCGGCAGGAAGCCGCGGCCGCTTGATGAGGCGGTTTGGAGTTAATACGGATTAGAAAACACATTCTCGCGATGATTGCAGCGTGGACCGTGTACGGGCGGTCGGGCTTCACGGGGACGCGGCCAACAACCGCCACCGACGGGCGACTCCCCAAACACCTCGAGAGGAGATGGAGAGAGGCGTGTGTGTATGTGTGTGTGTATGTGTATGGGCGTGTGTGTATGTATGTGCATGTGTGTATGTGTCTTTGTATGTATGTGTGTGTGTATGTGTATGTATGTGTGTGTGTGTGTGTGTGTATGTATGTATGTATGTGTGTGTGTGTGTATGTATGTGTGTGCACGTGTGTATGTGTGTGTATGTATGTATGTATGTGTGTGTGTGTATGTGTGTATGTGTATGCGCGTGTGTGTATGTATGTGAATGTGTGTATGTGTCTTTGTATGTATGTGTTTGTGTGTGTATGTGTGTGTGTATGTATGTGTGTTCATGTGTGTGTGTGTGTGTGTGTATGTATGTGTGTGTATGTATGTATGTTCATGTGTGTGTGTGTGTGTGTGTATGTGTATATGTATGTATGTTCATGTGTGTGTGTGTATGTGTGTGTATGTATGTATGTTCATGTGTGTGTGTGTGTGTGTGTGTGTGTGTGTGTGTGTGTGTGTTTTAATAACAGTGTGAGGACCTGAAGCTGTGAGGCGTCTGTTGAGGGCGTATTGTGGCACTCACACACCCAGGCACAGTGTGGTGGACACGGGTCATGGTGGCATTCTTTAATGAGGTGTGTGTGTGTGAGTGTGTGTGTGTGTGTGTGTGTGTGTGTGTATAATAAAGAAACATTATCTCTCCATCTCAAATCTAGGATACTTGGCTCTTTATTTTAATCTCCAACATGAGATCATTTAGTGAATCTTTTATTACAATGTCTATAAATTACACGTTTATTAGACATAAAGCAGACAAATATACTTTGAGTGTTGAATTTTCTCACCAAGCTATTTTGATGTATTGTCTCTTCCGTGGGAGGTTCTGGTTCTGGAGGTTCTGGAGGTTCTAGCCGTCGTCCTAGCGGCCCGTTATAGCGCTCATATTGCGATAAAATGTTTTGAATCCATTTCCAGTAAATATGGATTTATTAGAAGGGGGGGGGGGCATAACATCCCGTTGAATGTGTTCTGTATTTAGTGCAGTGGAGACACTTTTCTCTGACCTGCATCCATTGTTTCCCTCATTACCCGTCTGCCTCCTGTAACTATGTCTGTCGGGCTTTTTAAGAAGAGACGTCCTCACGCTCTCATCTGTGTATATATATATATATATATATATATATATATATATATATATATATATATATTTATAAGATATATATATCCTCATATTCATATATATATATATATATATATATATATATATATATATATATATAGATATATATATATATAAAAGTATATAATATATATATATATATATATATATATATATATATATATATATATATATATATATATATATATATATATATATATATTATATTATATATATATAGATATATATATATATATATATATATAATATATATTATATATAGATATTATATATACAATATATATATAATATATAGATATTTATATTATATATATACAGTCTATATTATATATATAATATATATATATTATATATACAGTATATACAATATATATACAATATTAATATATATATATATATATATGTAAGACTTTCGTTTCTCTGAGCCGACGTGGCTCAGCTGGACAGGCAGGTTAGAAACGTGCAGAGCCACCACAAGGTTTACGCGTGGCGGCCACGCTTACTCAACGCACAAAAATGGGGTGGAGCACAGTTTACACGGATGAGAAACCGCACACAGTAACAGAGTAAATAATGCCACACATCACAAGGTGAATGGAGCCTTTCTTTCCGCCCGTGAAAGAACATCTAAATGTGTTCGACGCATCTTCAGTGAAGTCGTCCGGGTTTCGGTCGTGCGACGTCCTTCGGTGCAGTCGTAGTGGAACACACACGCAAAATGATTTAGTCTTATCGCTTTATCCCCTGGAAACTACAACAACAAAAACAACAACAACCCGAATATGTAATCTTCAGAATAAGATCTTAACAGACGCTGTAAAAAATAAAATCCCCAAAAGATCTTTATACGTGATACGGCTGAAAATACTAGAGTTTATCCCCGATGTGATTTTTATTGGTCCTCCTGCTCGTTTCCTGTTGTCTCTCTCCAGAGTGCATGAAACTGAACGTGTGTGTGAGTGTGTGTGTGTGTGTGTGTGTGTGTGTCGGGGGGGGTCGTCGTCTTTAGGACGTTATCTTTATGCGATGGTCGCCACGACACCCCATTATCCAGATGTGTATTCATTATCCAGAGGTGCATTATATCCTCATGAGTGTTGTTCCAGTTCTGAGGATGTAATGCACATTAAGTGAAAAGGGGGGGGGGGGGGGGTCACCTCGAGACGGCTCACAGGTAATGGGCCTTGACGTCTGTATTACTGCGCTCTTTCAAAAGGGTGATTAGCAAGCAGCTCAGGATTCAGTGTGTGTGTGTGTGTGTGTGGGGGGGAGGGTGTCATTGTAAGACGTAAACAGGCATGGTCGATGAGGCGAGTGTGGGTGGGGGGGGGGTCTGCCTCCCCGTGGCTTCGTGATGGGAGGCTGGCCGATAATGCAGCTCATCATGAAGTGGTCACGGTGTGGATTTGCAGATGACAGAAAGGGGGGGGGGGGGTGTTGGGGGTGGGGGGGGGGGGAGCCTGTGCAATAATGTGTTAGCTCTGTGGTCATTCAGCCCCCTGAAATCTACCATTTTTCATCACGTGAATCTTTTTTTTTTTTAACCCCCAAACGTCTCCTTCCTTGTCTCGGCGTCCCGTCCCCTCGTGGCCCTCAGCTTTTATTTTTATTTTTTGGGGGGTGTTATTATTATTCCTCGGCGTGTGATTTTTTTTTTTTTTTTTCGTGTGGCGAGCAAGTGGCCGGTCTTTGTGGTAGAATCTTAATGACGGTGTGTGTGTGTGTGTGTGTGTGTGTGTGTGTGTGTGTGTGTGTGTGTGTGTGTGTGTGTGTGTGTGTGAGTCCTCGCAAATCTTTCCCCCGCCGCCTGCTGCAGGCGTGTCCCTGAATGCCACCGAGACATTAGGGTGGAGGCGGGATGGATCAGGCCGGTTCTGAGTGGCTGCAGAACCCGGTGAGGAGAACACGCCTCGGCTCCCAGAGGGCCGCACGGGTTACCTCGCTACACCCTCTCTCTCTCTCTCTCTCTCTCTCTCTCTCTCTCTCCTCTCTCTCAAGTGGGAGATGATGCGAGTGCTTTGGGTTCCCGTGTAGGACGGCGGCCGTTGGACTCTGATCCAATAAGGACCCGGTGATGGATGGCGCTGAAGCCACGGGGGCCCGGCTGGATCCATACACGTATACTCTACCAGCACGTATTCCTCTCCTCTTTCATCTTCTCCTCCTCTCCTGTCTCCCTCTTCTCTTTTTCTCCTCCTTTTCTTCTTCTCTCCTATTCTCCTCTTCCCTTTTTCCTCTCCAGATCCCCCCCACCCCCAACCCCTCCACCCACATGTAATTTGCACTCTCCCCTTTTTGGGTCATCCTGAGTGGTTTACAATCGGATTTTTTTTTTTTTCTTTCTTAATCTTCTTAAAAGCATCTGATGATATTTGAATATTTGACATTCTTCGGTTACAAATAGACGCGCACGCCACTTTTTATTCAAGCCGTCTTTTGTAACGACGACGTTCGATATTGCAGCTGCAATACCCCCCCCCCCCCTCGCACTGCCCCCCCCCCCCCTCATTTGGTCATTGCACATGAAATCATTGCCCGCGTATAATTTAACGCCGACTGAATAAACGAGACCTCGCCGAGGATGGCGTCGTAAAACATGACCGCTACTCCAGGCCCTCGCCTGATTGGCCGCCTCTCGACACACGACGCCTCCTTCGTCCCTGAAGGTGACGGCGACATCACAGGCGGTTCACTACCACGCGGGACCCGTTAGTGTACGACACACGGAGGGCTGTAAGTTCTCTTGTACACACACACACACGCACACGCACACGCACACACACACACACACACACACACACACAACAGAGCTGTCTCCGTTCGCAGCGTGCACGTGTTTCTCCACGTGACGCAGCAGCAGGACGGAGTGACGTCTGGATGCAGGTGGCCCGGACACTGCCTGATCCGATGTTACAACAACGTGTGCGATGACACAGAATATTTAATTGTGTTGTACTTTTTAGGGGGAGTGCGTAACTGGAGCTCTGCTTCCAGCTCTGAGCGTCTCCTCCCAGAGGGTCCATTCCCTCGAGAGACGATGCCGAGAATCACCGCGTCACTTTATCGAATTAATAAAAAGATCCGGCGTGCGTACTGACGTGAGTCGACGTCTCGGACTCGTTCGCTCGCTCGCCGACGTCCCGCCGCCGTACGCCAGGAGGTCGGTCGTGTCATCGGCTTCTTAATTTCTGATCTCACGCCGCCGTTCGCACTGTGGGAATTAATTTGCATCGATTGTCTTAATTATGGAATCATTTCCCATCGTGGATTATCTTTTTCTTTCATTTTTCTTCTTTTTTTTACGTGGCATGCATTATGATGCTTTTAATGCTCTTAATTTGAGGTAGCGATGGAATGATAAATACATTACTATGTGAGTGTTATGAGCCGTTGGTGCGCAGGCGTATATCTTCTCATGTTTCTTTTCTCTTTCAACTAAAAGATGAACGTGTGGGACCCCGCTGTGATTAAACCGACTCCCTCCTCTTTGATTGCAGTTTTTTTCAGGGTCGAGGTCAATTCCCTGCAGTCCCTTTTTTAAAACGCAATGTCAAACTGCGATTAATTCCTTATGCATAACGCATGCATTCTTCGTCGGTCGGCGATGACGATGGGCTCCTTTTTTTTTTTAAAGAAACTCTCCGGTGAAAGTCGTGATATTTTCTTTTTCTTTTTTTATCTCCAGATCCATTTTTGAAATGTCAAAACAACAAATATGAAAGAAAGTATGAGGCGCGCGGCGGTTTCGAGTGCAGAGGGCGGACGCGGAGAGGGTTTCACAGATGGGATGAAACGTCATTAAAAGCCAAATATCTGTGGAGTCTTCACGGGACGTGACCGTTTCCCAGGTTTCCTGAAAGCCTCCTCGTGGCGTTTTAAAGATTTAACGACGATAAGAAAGACTCCCGACTCTCCGCGGCGCCACTGACTAATTCAGACTTCATAAATATGAAGGAAGCTTTTCCCCCAAAGTGTTTTTTTCATCATAAATAATGACGAGCTGACGATGAGACGAGCAGCGTGAGACGAGCGCTGCTGATGACTCAGGTATTTACAATTTTGTAAAAATATCTCTGATGATGATCTAGAAAAGGACGGCTGACGTCGGCAGGATGCGAGCTGATGCAAACAAATCCACCTAATTAAGTGGAGCAGGTTTCAAAAACAATACAAAAAAGAAAAAGACGAAGAAGAAGCAGTATTTGTTTTCGACTTAAAAGCAAACAATACAAGTTGAGCTTTCCGAGGCGTAAACGTACAATGGGCTTTTCAAAAGGCTAGGAAAATCCAGTTTGACCTCAGATTGTTGCGCTTCCTGTTACAAGTGAGAGCTTTAAAGGTTGTGTTTCTCACTCACACACACAAGGGCTTTTGGTTAATCTGCATTTCAAATAAATACGTGTGTGTGTGTGTGTCTGTCTTTGTGTGTTCTGTGTGTCTCTCTAAATGTATTCAACCAGGAAAAGCCTCATGGAGATTAAAAATCTCCTTTACAAGAGAGTCCTACAGGATGTAGTTTCAGACAATAAACATAAAACAGTGACAGACAGTATAACAAATGAATAAAATAAAGATATTTTTAGATCACAGCATGAATAAAACCAAAACTACGACTCAAGTCATCATAACTCAGTTCACACAGGAGCACAAACCTCCGTCAAAGAAAACATCTACAACCAGAACGGGCCCTCGGTAGAGCGCATACCTTCACATATCACGAGATTGGGCATTGAATTATGAACATGTTGGCATTAGTTGCATGACAATTGGATACACATTTACATGGTAAAAAGAAGATGTTGAACTTTTCATGACCTTGACCTTTGACCCGATCAATCCCAAATCGAATCAAATGGTCCCCGGATAATAAACAATCATCCCACCAAATTCCATGCGATTCGGTTTAATACTTTTTGACTTATGCGAATAACACGCACGCATACAAATACACGGCGATCAAAACGTTACCTTCCACATTGTCAATGTGAAGGTAATAAAGATATTTCTAGATCACAGCATGAATAAAACCCAAACTACGACTGAAGTCACCATAACTCGGTTCACACAGGAGAACAAACCTCCGTCAAAGGAAACGTCTACAACCAGATGACCCTCCCTGCAGCTCCTTTAATCTCCTGATATAATTCAGTCGGTCCTCTTTGTTCCAGGCCTCTCTCTCCTCCGCTCCGCGTCCGTAATCTCGCCTGCGATGGAATGCGTTCCCGCTCTTCACCTCCGGACCTCCGATAGCGATCCGTCGACTCCGCCTGCGTCTCGCCTCTCGCGTCCGGCGTCGCGCCGTCGTTTTTTTTTTTTCCGGGCGGCGAGTCGCCGCTCGTTCATCTGGAGATGTGATCTGAACAAAGGACCCGCTGGGCGAATCGATTCTCAGCGCCTGAAAGTTTCATGTTTTTACTCCGGCGATGCTTTTGTCCGCCGGTTCTTTTATTGATCCACGGTTTCATCTTTTGGATTGATTGTTTTTGTCCATCGTTGACGACTTAGAAAAGTAGAGAAGTCTCATTGGAGGAGCTGGAAAGAGACGGAAGATCTGAGGGAGATGAATCAAATCCCTCGCATTTGATTGGACTGCTAAGAAGTGGGCGGGTTTAAGACGTAGCGTCTCTGCATGGCTTACCGTATCTGTAATGGATGTTTTTAAATTCACATTTCCACAAAGATACACCAGTGAGCTTCTTTACTCTTGTTTGTTTTCAGTCTTGAGAAGCACCTGTTGCGTAACAGAGGTTTGTTTCATGTTCTTTATTCTGAAGAGTTTAAAATTAAATTGTGATTTTAAACAAAAAGCTGAAAGTTGAAGTTCTGTAAAAACATAATATAGGATCAGCAATTGGTTTAACCCTCCTGTTATCTTTAGGGTCAATTTGACCCCATTCAATGTTTATCGTCGGGGTTTTTTGGGGTCAATTTGACCCCAGGCTGTTTTTCACTGTGTCAAACATATAAGAAATATTTACTTTTTTATATATTTAAAGGCCTATTTAGGTAGTCAACAAACACACAAAGTATCTCAAACTTAAACTTGGGAAACAATATTAATTCTAATAGTTTTCTGGAGGTTTTAATTGCTGGGGTCAAATTGACCCCGAGGGTAAAATATGTTAGTAAATGTGAAGGTAACAGGAGGGTTAAATGAGCTTCATCTAAATGAAGATGAAACAGGAGCTTATGAGACGTGATGGACTCTCAGCTAAGAGGTCAAAGGTCAGCGGGACAAGAGGGGGAGGTCACTGGAGTTCATGTTCAGCTAGAACTGTGGCCTTGTCTGATGTGAAATGGCTTTTATTGCTACAATTAACAATAACTTAATAGTAATAACTTTATTTATAGCACCTTTTTAAAAACAGGGTTTACAAAGAAAATCAAGGCAAAACATAACGTCAATACATGTAAACAATGCAGAAAATACAGGAGGCCAAAGAGCCCACGCCACATAGGCAACGAGCAGAAGAACAGACAAACTAAATAAGGTTAGCCAAATAAGTGCATAAGAGGACGACGTCACTTAAAAGTAGTTCTATAAAACGGGTTTTAAGAAGTTACAATGCAGTAATGACTAATGGATTGGTTTGAAGTCCTTCATTTTCCTAATGAATCACAAAACACAAAAAAATGCAACAAATGGACGTTTTTGAGAACTTTTGGCATTAAAGTTTTTTATGAAATCCCGTTAAAATCAAATAAATCTCCACTTTTTGGTGCTTTTCCGGTGGCGAGCCTCCGACGCCGTTATCCACCATCTCCACAGATGATCTGCTCCATACCGGTCGGGTCGGGGCGCTGCATCGTCTGCCGCTCCGGGCCAGACGATGCAGCGCGGCGTCATGATCCCTCCTCTGATTCATTATACAGATTTGGCCGGTTTGTGTTTTGACATCACACACACACACACACACACACACACACACACACACACACACACACACACACACGGTCTGTCTGGATGGATGTTTCTACACCTAGCTGAGCAAGGCCGCCATTGGCATCCACATGCAAATGAACAAACCCACAAACACACACCCACCCACACACACACAGATGTGCACAGACACACACTCACACGAGACGAGGTGAAGGTGGAAGTGGACGAGGCTCATTTCCAGCTGCTTTGTGTTGTCGCTTTGGAATCGGCATCAAAGCCGGACATTAGACAGGGTCCGTACGGTCATTTCCAGGCCTGGAAAAGTCATGGGAAAAACTTAAATCATAAAAGTTTTGGAAAAGTCATGGAAATGTTGTTATAATCACATGTTAATTTATGTTTTTAAAAGAAAGAGGCTCAAAATATAAGCCGGCGTAAACTCTCGATACGCAAAATGTTCTATGTTTTTTATGTTTATATTGAGATTTCAGTTTTGTTATGGAAATTTGTTTTAAAGTCATGGAAAAGTCATGGAAATCCATCGGTCAAAATGTGTAAGAACCCTGGTTAGAGGCATCACTGCCGTGGTGGTGGAGGTGAGTGTGTCTGCAGGTTGACGTTTGAACAGTTAATAAAACAGGAGATGGTGCTCTAATGTGGAGGCCGGTGGAGGCGGAGCTTCTAAGAGCTCATTTAAAATGGGGCGATAAGAAAGATGATGAATACGACATGTTCCGCTCCTCGTTTGCTGCCGTCTCCGTCAATAATGCACAGAATCACTTATGAGGATACTTTTTTGCACATGATTAAATAAAAAAAACGAAGCTCGCCCGCCAGTGAATCACAAATTACAAACTCTCCTCTCTCTCTTGTATTTTACACTTCGTATGATATCCAATTAACGAGGAGGAAGGAGCCGGAGAGCTCGTATTGTGTCCTCCCAGAAAATAGAAAATAAACAGCGCAGCAGTCGTGCTCGAGGAGTCCCGCTGTCTGGGCTCTGATGATGCGTTTAAAGGGACGGCGCCGCAGACGGGGAATTAATTAGGAAATCTCAAACTCGGTCAACGGATGCAATTTGTGTCGGAAGTGTCAGGAGACGGAAACGACCAGGAGACGACGGAGACGATCAGGGGACGACCAGGAGACGACCAGGAGACGACAGAGATGATCAGGGGACGACCAGGAGACGACCAGGAGACGACAGAGACGACAGAGACGACAGAGACGACCAGGAGACGACCAGGAGACGACCAGGAGACGACCAGGAGACGACCAGGAGACGACAGAGACGACCAGGAGACGACAGAGATGATCAGGAGACGACCAGGAGACGACCAGGAGACGACCAGGAGACGACAGAGACGACCAGGAGACGACAGAGACGACGGAGACGACCAGGAGACGACCAGGAGACGACAGAGACGACAGAGACGACCAGGAGACGACCAGGAGACGACCAGGAGACGACAGAGATGATCAGGAGACGACAGAGACGACAGAGACGACCAGGAGACGACAGAGACGACCAGGAGACGACAGAGACGACGGAGACGACCAGGAGACGACAGAGACGACAGAGACGACCAGGAGACGACAGAGACGACAGAGACGACCAGGAGACGACCAGGAGACGACCAGGAGACGACAGAGACGACCAGGAGACGACCAGGAGACGACAGAGACGACAGAGACGACCAGGAGACGACAGAGACGACAGGAGACGACCAGGAGACGACAGAGACGACAGAGACGACCAGGAGACGACCAGGAGACGACCAGGAGACGACCAGGAGACGACAGAGACGACCAGGAGACGACCAGGAGACGACAGAGACGACCAGGAGACACGGAGCGGCTCGTCGCTGACAAGCTGACTTATTTATTAACTTCATTTTGATAACCTGAAGCGCACAAAAATAACACATTTCACTTGTTGAGGTGTGTCTGTGTGTGAGTGTGGTGTAGATTGTAGTGTGTGAGTCAGTATAGTGTGTGTGAGCGTAGGACAGCGTGTGAGTGAGTTTAGTGTGTGAGTGTAGTGTGTGAGAGTACTGTGTGAGTATAGTGTGTGAGTGAATTGTGTTGTATAGTGTATTGTGTTGTATAGTGTATTGTGTGAGTGTAGTGTGTGAGTGTAGTGTGTGAGTGTAATATAGTGTGTGAGTTTAGTGTGTGAGTGTAGTGTAGTCTAGTGTGTAGTATAGTGTGTGAGTTCAGTGTATAGTTTAGTGTGTGTGTGTGTGTGTGTGTGTGATTATATTGATAACAATCTCCTGTTGGACCCGGTCCTGTATTTCTGTGTTTATGTTTATCTGTTCACAACGTTATATTCTATTAAGCCGAGCTGTTACATTGATCTGTGTGAACAGACTGGATTACTGGGCCTAACGGAGGGGGAGGGGCCTAACGGGGGGGGGGGGGGGGGGCACAGACACAGACACAGGAAATATATCCACTTATCCATCCGTCACCCATCCATCCGGAGCTCCGCTTAACGGCCTGTTGACAGCTCCGAGTCACGGGGACTGGCCACGCCTCCGTGGGAACGCCGTGGTCACGCCCCCTCCGGGGCCACGCCCCCTCCTGCAGAGAGAACCGGTCGAGTCAGAATAAGCTCCTTTTTTTTAAATAGCACGTTTGCTGCTTTTATTTGTTTTTTAATGTCTCTCTCTCTCTCTCTCTCTCTCTGGCTCAAACACCAGGATGAATGTATGCGAGTCGCTTTAATTGCTGACCTTTTCAAAAGTGGAAAGAAAGAAGAAGAAAAAGCTATTAGATTAATTCATTTCATGGTCCACAGCTGCTGCCGCTGCCAGGAGAGGAAAAGGGCTCGTCTGTACATAAAGTATCGTTGTTTATTCATCTATAAAGCAAAGTCAGGAACGATCCGCTTTACGGAGCAATAAAGGAGGGGAGCTCTCTGAGAAGGGTTGTTTTCCTTTTATTCACAGGGAGACGCAACTTTATTGGTTTTACACTACAGTTTCAGAGATACGTCACAGTTTGAAAAATATGTATTATTCAGGGGACTTTTATGTGATGTTTTTTCTGATTTTTAAGGAGGCGAGGAAGAGATGAAATATTACATTTTAATGAGTAAAAATAATATAATTCTATATATTTTTGTATTGTTTCCAACTATTTCCCCCAAAATATTTCTGAAATACAAGACTAAATATTAGTCCCCTTGGTAGCGACCCTCCCTCCGACCCATCTCTTTGTGCACGTTGTTGACCAGAACATGGATGACCATCACATCCCTCCTCCTGGGATACGAGGGGGGGGGGGGGGGGGGGGTCGGGGGGTCATCCGTCCACTCTAATGATCACGTGCGTCATGACGCTTCTGCACATCTGGATGTAACGCGGCACCACGGCATCTACCGCCTAATTCAAATGTTGTTGTTGTTGTTGTTGTTGTTGTTGTATTAAATGGGCGAGACAGAGACGCAGCAGCCGTGTGTCAGCGGGCCGGATTGTTTTTTCTCGCGGAGCGTTTCTCTCCCGTCGGTTGAATTCCACAACGTGCCCGAACGGCAGGTGTGGAGAGACACAAAAGCCGGCTCTGCAAGCCGCTGCCTGCCTTTTGTGCACCGAGTGGGAGGAGTCAGCCCGTAACTTGTAGCGCCGGTCGTCGTTAAGGCGTCGCCAGTCGGCTCCACCCGAGACGTACAGCCCCACGTCCTTATTTAAACTGCAACGGGTTTAAATCCCGCCCCCAAAAACACCGACATCCTGCACACACACACACACACACACGCACACACACACACACGCTAACGGCATGCTTTCCAACATAAGAAGTGGATACGTTGAGCTGGTGGGCTTCCAGTGCACGTCTGAAAAAGCATCTCTTTGATATATGGCTGTTTCCTTCCCGCCGTGGCCTCTTATCACGCCCCCTCACTCTGAGGCGTGTAATAATGGCTTCACACAGACACGGGACGACTCCCAGCCGCACATTACCGCTACCTGCATTACGTTTACATCAGCCGCTGCCTGAGGCGCCAACCCCACCCTCCCTCACACTGCACCGCCTTAGAATAATAATAAAATGCGTGATACCTCTTCTATCACATAATAAGGGGGAACAAAATACATCCCCGTCTATACGCCCGTGTACACAACTGTAGATACTAGTATATGATGTCACCACCTTTTACTATAGTGTTTACTTTTATATTTAGTATTTCTTCTTTCTTTTTCTTGTGTTATTTCTAAGCTGTGGACTCTGAGAGCTCTGCACGAGATTACCGACGGGTCTGGACTGTTGGTCGAGGCACAAATGGAGAATAAAAAGCTTAAATCTCGTAGAATCTTATTGTAATGCTTCTTTGAACTTACACTTCCCCCGTTTTTTGGGATGAAACGGAGTGAACGGACGAGGTGAAGGATGAGCCGCGTTGCTCTTGTTGTTGTTGTTGTTGTTGTTGGGTGTTTGGTTCATGCCGGAGATGACGGACAGGGGGGAGCGGTCCACTGCGTCCTCTTCCCAGGTAGAGCGCGACGCTCGGGGACTACACACCAGGAGAGGGAACCTCCAGGAACACCTGAGACAGGTGATCTCCCAGTAAAGTAGATTGTGTTTGGGTAGACTATCTCAGGAAAGTCTGAAGTATATTTAACAGGCGCAAACATAACCGTCAGATACAGATGGTACCAGAACTATAAGAGAAAAAACACTCAAGGTTGATTTTCAAGATTGTGTATTTTTTTTTCGAAGGACTTCAACATTTCATTTTTGAAAAGAAGGTTGTATTATTTCTTCTTTTTAAAGCTACAGTCTTTAAAGGTACTTTTAAAAAGAAAAGCTACAGTCTTGTCTTTAAAGGTACCTTTTTATTTTATTTTTTTAAAGCTACAGTCTTTAAATGTACCTTCTTTTCTTTCTTTCCTTTTTAAAGCTACAGTCTTGTCTTTAAAGGTATACCTTCTTTTCTTTCTTTTTTTAAAACTACAGTCTTGTCTTTAAATGTACCTTTTTATTTTTTTAAGCTACAGTCTTTAAAGGTACCTTCTTTTCTTTCTTTCTTTTTTAAAGCTACAGTCTTGTCTTTAAAGGTACAGTCGTGTCTTTAAAGGTATACCTTTTTTCTTTCTTTTTTAAAGCTACAGTATTCTCTTTATAAAGCTACAGTTGGTAATTTAAATAAAAGAAGAATACATTTGTCATATTTGCCTAAACTGTCACTCTCTCCTGCCGGTTGTTCGCGAGGCGGATAATCTGACGAGATGAGGTTCCCTGAACGCCCCTAATGGTTCCGCCACACCCCGAGATAAACAACCAGGCGGAGGAAAGAGTCTCGGACACAACTGCCAATCTCTGCGTGTGAAGCATCCATCAAACCGTCAAACCGGGACGCGCCGATCAAATATTAATCCAGATTCTGTTGCTGCATTGCGCCCCTCAAATGGTTTCCGAAATATATATTTTCTCTGTAAAACGGAAGCGTTTTTCTCCGGGCTGTGATTGGTTTTCGAAGTACTCGGGTTGGATTCACGAGCAAGAACAACAGAACCGAGAGGGAGATCGGGCGGGTTTACATCCCGGCCTGATGGGTCCTATGAGGTAATCCCTCCGTTACCTAAATGTGTATCTAGGTATCAAACGCTGTCTGCGGGGTGTTGTTAGAGAAACAGAGCAGAGTCCTGTTTCCGGCTGGATGACATTTTAATAAGGCGTCCCTCGCCAACCGCTCTCGAATAAGACCTCCCCGTGTCAGCCGGAAGCCGTGCACGTGTTCACGGCTTCGTGTTCGGGAGAAAAAGAAACCGGGTAAGAAATAAAAAAAAGGGTAAAATTAGCCATCTTGGATAATAAGTCCAGGATCGCGTTTCCATGGTAACCGTATTGAAGGATCCTCTGTGGATCCCCCTCTCCTCCAACCCCCCCCCCCCCCCATGAATCAGACTTCATGTCAGGTTTCACTTTACACACACACACACACACACACACACTCACACACACCCTTCCCCTCACCCCCGCTATTCCTTACACATCAGCTCAAGCTCCGCCCCCTCATCCGGGGCATTTGGGCTGTGGAGTATTTCTATTATTGGGCTCTCCTGCATTCGTCTGTCAGTGGATGCTCCGTGATACGAGGCGGCAGCCCGCAGAGGCACTGGCGCCTCTCCGCTCCGAGTGCCCTCTCCCCCCCATTTCACCTCCTCTTCTTCATCTTCTTCTTCTTCTTCTACTTCATCTCATCTCTTTTCTATTGTCCTTTTCATTTGGCTCTCTCTCCCTTTCTCTCTCTCTTTCTCTCTTGCCCATCTGGCCCTTTACGCAGCGCATTCAGACGAACACACTGTACACAAATGTATTGTGCTCTCAGTCACACACACACGCACGCACGCACACACGTGTAACACACACGTGTAACACACACGCACACACGTGTAACACACACGCATGGCCACAGGGAAGTTGTGCTCAGGTATGTGTGTCTGTGCTGAACCACTTGCCCCGGAGGCGAAGGGGAGATCACTCAAGCCTTGTAAAAAGAAAAGAAAATGCTGTATTTCTTCTTTTTCTTTCTTCTTTCTTTTACTCGCAGCTCTTAATGCGTTCTTACAAGCTGTGTGTACGTGTGTGTGTGTGTGTGTGTGTGTGTGTGTGTGTGTGTGTGTGTGTGTGTGTGTGTGTGTGTGTGTGTGTGTGTGTGTGTGTGTGTGAGAACATGCCCACATGTGACCCGCGAGCTGATGACGGAAAACGGAGGCAGAGATAAATGAATCGTCCCGGTGCAGGAAGAGAGAGAGAGGTGGATCTCTGGATGTGCTGCTGCCGGCCTGCTGTTGATTTAGAGGGAGCCACCTCTGGCTGCCTGCTCCTCTCTGAGCCTGTATTTCCAGATCCAAGGTGTGTCATTTCCCAGAGCATGGGAATGTATTTGTGTACTTGGAAGATGTACTCGGTTCATTTTCTTCTCGGAGACTATTTTCATAATCGATTTTAAAATGAAATCACTGAAACAAATAACAGTCAATAATTCCCAGAGCTCAAGCTGACGCCCTAAAATATCCAAGGAGAGACCAACGGTCCAAAATGTTGTCTATTTTAGAGGCTAGACCCTGAGAGAAGTCACATTCTGTCAATCAACTTATTGATTAAGGAGCATTGTGTGGGATTTAGTGCCATCTAGTGGCGAGGCTGCAGATTGCATCCAACTGAACGCTCCCGCTCGTGTCTTTTAGGACGAAGGTGGCTCTCGGTTGTCGGGTCAGATCAAGTATAAACTTCCATGGCGTCCACGATTAATTATGTTCGAGTTGTGAATTAAAAAACATTCTTCAGGTGTTTTTTTTTATGTGAAACTTTAAATAGGGCTAAACTCGATATTCGGAGTACAACTTTGTGTCCGATGTTAACCGAAATGCTCTGTTTAGCACCCTTTTAATCTGCAATATTAACTCAGAGGTTAAAGTAGTATTGCAGTATTTAAGTAAAGTAAAACAACTACCTTCAGGTGCATATTTAGATATGTTTCACTACTCTTTACCCGCACTGAATGTCCTCACGCTACATTTCTTCCAGCAGTGCTTGTATTCAGGTTTACGGTCAGAATTAGAATTAGGATGCGTGCAGAGTTATGTAACGCTGTGCATATGCATGTTGCCGCCGGCAGAGTGAGATCTAACATCTGAACGCTTTGCGTGTTCCCCTGATGGATGAGGCGGGGGTGACTCCATCACGTGCACCTTCAGGTCAGCAGTCAGGGGTAGCACTACGCTTCTCTACGCTTCTGCTTTAAATGCTCATATCCAGCTCTGCCTGTCCGGACCCACGTGTGTGTTATTACACTACTGCTGTGGCTGCATGAAGGGTTTCTCGTTACGAGGGAAACGGATGTTCTCTAGAATCGGACATTAGAAGTGCATCTTCATAGCAGACCCTTCACGTGAAGCTTTGGGGTTTGGTAGCATCTTATCAAACTGGTTGTCTGAATCATTTTTTATGTTATATAAATGTTGTTTTTTTTGTCAACGAAGCTGTTAAGCATTTTATATGGTAGTTATTGTCAAAGAATTGCCTTAAAATCTCAGATTGACGTTGAAAGATATTTCAAAGCTCAATGATTCTGGGAATTTTACCAATTTGGAACGAGATCCAAAAGTAAACACACGAAGTGAAGGTGACTGTAGACTAGAGGTACGGTCGGCAAACACTAACAATGACTCATTATTTCTGCCAGATGCTGATATTTCTGGCTTTGCAAAATTCCCTATAGTGGAAGCAGATCCAAATCACAGAGTAGATGCCTCTTAGATTAAAAAAAATAAAATATATATATATATATATATATATATATATATATATATATATATATACATATTAACCTGATGGTGAACTGCATCCTCCTTGTACTGCAAACCAAACTGCAAGGATACATTAAAAAATCCACAACGTTTTTCTTTTGATGCATACATCATGAAATGTAGAGATGTACCGATACTGCTATTATTGTAATAATGAACAGTTAAATGCATATACAGCATCTCAACGTATTCATCTCTTGCATTTTGTTTTACAACAATTATAAAAGCATTATGTGTGTAACAGGGATCCCACTCATTTCCACACAGTACTCAAAATCGCTCGATCTACCCTAGACCCAGATATCAGGACTGACGAAAGTCGGATCGGCCTCGGCTTTCACGCCGAATACATCCCTCACGAAGTTTGTCAGTTATCAGATACATCCTTCAGTGATGAGGAATCTCATTTACAACTGCTCCGTTGGCTAAGATGCTCGCTTTAGATCTCAGAACACGTCCAACCAGCATGCTTTGAGCCACCGGCTCACGCTCAGTCTTTGGAAGTCGTGTTCCCTTCTCGTGGTCGCGTCCCCCCCCCCCGGTACTCTACCTCCCTCAGAGCTCCTCCCCGGAGAACTGGGACACGGCTGCGATTGTCGTGCAGCAATTTGTTGTTGTTGTACTGAATAATGCTGAGTTTTGTCACCAATGCATAAGTAAGGATTTCCTCTCCTGCAGTTTTGGATTGTAATGCAGAACATCACACACACACACACACACACACACACACACACACACACACACACACACATATACACCGTTCACTGCCGCACAGAAAGATATGAAATGCCGATTTGCATCGCGCCGACTGTGTCGACAGCCTCTCTGCGTCGGCAGGGTAAGAGGATCAGGGCCTATATCCGGCGAGGTCTTTGAACGCACCATCGATCTGTTTGCTTCGCCCTCCGACACCGGACTGGTTGGAGTGGCGCTCGAGCTGATGGGAGATCTGGGAGGCAATTGCACCAAAATGAAAATCACTAATCGCTTACGTCTCACCCCAAAAAATTGACTTCTTTAAAAAAGAAATTGAACAGGAGTTGCCGTAATCTAGATAAGAAGTAACGAGCGCGTGAAGCAGCTTTTCTGCATCTTTTTGAGACAAGATGTGTCTTAATTCTTTTAATATTCCGTAGATGAAAAAATGCAGTACTTAGGTTGTTTAGGGTGACCAGACATCCTCTTTTCCCCGGACATGTCCTCTTTTTGAGACCTAAACAATGTGTCCGACAGGGATTCCAAAAACGCCCGTGATTTTGCTTCGTCGGATATTTGTGTTTCTCGGGGTCTTTCACAAACTAGTATTTACCCCATACACGTTTTGGAAATGGTATCTCCCAGCTCTGACGGTATAGAGAACAGTCATTGGTCAACCGATCTCAGGATTGCCAGATACACGATAATTATCCTCCAAATAATACAACCATTTTGAGCCTTCGGTACGACACTTCACCATCTCCAACCTGGCAACCCGGAGCACCTCGCCCACTCAGAACAGGTCAATCTGTGGGGAGGTGTTTCTGACAGGTACAAAGGCTGTTTGAAATGATTCTTGTAGTATTTTGACCAAAATATGTTACAAACATTACATTAAGACCCCAAGGAACCAGATCAACTTGTGGAAAGATGGGCATAATATGTCCCCTTTAAGATAACGCTGAGGTTCTCTAGAGTGGTGTTGGATGCCAGGGCAATGCCATCTCCAGAAACCACACCGCCAGATAATTGATCTCCGAGGTGCTCGTACATAAAGAAGATGTATATGAGTGAGTGCACATGTGTGAGTGAACATCAAGCGAGCCTTAATCAGACCCGCCTTAACGTTTTATCGTTTCCAATCTCGCCCTCTAAATCACGGCCGGCCTCTCGGAAGCCGCTCCTCCGTCCTCCGAGGGCGCCCGCTCTCTCGCTTATTGACTCGTGAGTCTCGGTGCATGACTCGCATAGCATACGTGTCTAATAGATTTGCGGGGGAATCATTTCCAGCTCCGGCTGAAATAATTAAGTTGACGTCCCTCTTTCCCCCGATGCAATTAACAACGGGCGCCGTCCAATCCGTGACCCGTTGGATGTTTTGATTTCACGGACTGCGTCTTTGCGGCTCCTCTGACGGGAGGCGGCGTGTGAAACCCATCGGGGGGGCACGCGGCGGCCCGGGAGGCGGATCAAGGTTCGCTCGGCTAATCTCCGTGAGGTGTTTTTTGCGAGCTTGTGTACAAATTAAACTCACGTGGCCGCGCTATAGCAATAGACTGAGCTTTTTTAGATGTGTCGGGGGAGCATTTGGAGGGAATGCTCAACTTTTTTTTTTTAAATGTGTGTATTCCGGCTTGTAATTGAACGTAAAAATGTTCTTTCTTTTGTTGTTGTGATCAAATCTACACGTGTCTCGGTGCATCCGTGCCCTCTTTTTCTTTCTTTTCCACGCTGGTTTAAAGCGTGCACATGCGTCACCTTGATGTACAGCAGATCAAGCAGCTCCTCAGATCAGGCCGAGCGGCTGAGAGCCGGATGCTGTGAATTTTGCGCTGGAAGGGGGAAGCAGCCTCTGATGTATTTTTAGACGGGCTAAATAATGAATGCCTTCCAAAAAGACGGCCAGGACCCCAGCTGGCAAACCTCTTCCCCTCCTTCCTCTTTGGCTCACCTGTTCTTTTTGTCCGCGCCTTTTAAAAAGGAGGTTGAGGAGGAGGGCGTCTCCACCTTCACCCCCGACTCCTCCGTCACTGGGGGGAGATCAGACGAGCGCGTCGCCTGCTTTCTTTGAGTTTCTTTGACACGTCAACCTTTTAAATTAGGCAATCAAAGGCAATTCCACCATCCGATTAAACTCACTTACGTATGCATGTTCGTAAGCATGTTTATCTGTACACACAATGTACGATTTGATCGTTGGATATCTGGAAGCGTGTTGTTTTTGCTTGTTGCCGATATGATTAGTGGATTCATTTATAAGTTAATGAAGAAAAAGATTCACAACCATTACGATAATTCATTAATTGACAACGCCGCCTGGCGAAGACGTGTTGATTGGTGCCTATTGTTATCGTCTGGGGGTTTTATACACAGAGTAAATAAGTTAAACCAAAAAATAATTAAGAGCCATCAGAAATGATAATAAGTCTAATAAATCTGCAGCCTTATTTTTAGTTCCTCAATTTGATGCAGTAAACTGTTTCCCCTCATGCATTGCCTTATTGCACCATTCATACCACTAAGGATCTGTTCTTCCATTCTCCACTTCCCTCATACCCCTCTTTAAAACCGCCCTGCAGGGCATAAGCTGTTATTTACTGAGTAATTGTGATGTGTGTGTGTGTCCCCCACACCCCCCCCCCTCCCTCCCTTTCCATCGATGCGAGTAGTTTATCTGAATCAGCAGAGCTATTTTTAAAACGGCAAAAAAAGAGAAAGAAGGGAACGTTAAATAATTCCAATCAATCAAGCTGCACCACCCTCTCCAGCCGCCGAGTGATGGAGGCTCAGTTTATGAAGATGCCGTGGGGCCCCCCCGGCACGGCGAGGGACGATCCATGAAGGAAAAATGATTAAGGAAGAATGGAGGGAAGAATGGGAGATACAATACAGAGTGTGTGTGTGTGTGTGTGCGAGTATGTGTGTGTGTGTGTGTGATGACAAGTGGCAAAACCGGGCGCTTAGAGGAGGCGCCCGGCTGAGCTTCTTTACAACCTAAACGTCTTAAATTCCACTCCATAAATGCTGTGGGCAGATTAAAGGGATGATTACACAGGCAGCAGGGCCCTCATTAAAATGTACCGCGGATAACAACTGCAGTGTCACCATCTATATTCCAACGGCGTCGCCACCAATTCACGGTTAGATACCGAGAATGTGAACCCGCTGGCGTGTAAAAGATATGCTTTATTAATGATATCTGCTTTTTTACATCAAGAGAGGAGTTTTTTTTTTCTTCCACTTCTTCTTTTCCGTACGTCTTCCCTGCATCGTCTTCCTCAGTTCTGTGTTTCTGGATGTTATAAGCCCCGGTTGGGGGTTCAACCCTGATTTTCTCAAGCTGAGAGTGGGTAAATCTCTCGTCATGAGCTCATTAGTCAATGTTGGAGACGGAAGATCAGAGGTGGTCGCCCCTGCTCTACGGGGGCCCCGAGAGGTGTTTGTGTGTATGGCGTCGCTCCGCTGTCAATCAACCCCACCCCCCTGCTGGTGTACTGCGCAAAAAGATGTTGTCTCCATTTGCCTCTGAAAGTATCACTATTGTAATTTTAATTGATTTGTCGCTGTTGCCATGGCACCGAGTGAGCGAATGAGGGTTATACTGGCAGGTTTAGTCTCTACGCACCTTCCTGCCGTACCTGTGGTGATGTAAGAGATGGGCGAGCTGAAATGAGCCTCCAACCGTCTGAGTCAAGTGGGTTTCCCCTTTAGGTAGTCGTTTTAATGTGCACAGACCAGAGGTACCCACTGCATTTGTCCACATATTGTATGGCCTGCTTTTTATCTTCTGTGTTTTTATTGCACCATCTTTCACTGCGTATTGTACTTTACTCTTTGAACTGTTGACATGTTTTGGCCCCTGTTGTTGACAAATTAACTACTGTACTGCACTTTGACTCTTTGTCTGTGATAAGTGCAATATAAATTAACTTTAATAACTAATTACATGACATGTTTGAACATTTGAGATTTGCTGCTATCCGTAGCCAGGCTATTAGCCAGACTGCTATCCTTAGCCAGGCTATTAGCCAGGCTGCTATCGGTAGCCAGGCTATTAGCCAGGCTGCTAGCCATAGTTAGGTTGCTAGTTGTAGCCAAGCTGCTAGTTATAGCCAGGCTGCTAGACTTAGTCAGGCTATTAGCCAGGCTGCTAGCCAGGCTGCTAGCCATAGCCAGGCTGTTAGCCAGGCTGCTAGCCGTATCCCGGTTATTAGCTGCAGCAAGGCTGCTAGCAGTAGTCATGCTATTAGCCGTAGCCAGGCCGCTACTGCTAGACAATCACAAGTATCTATCTAAGTTTTTTAGAACAGTCCTAATAAGTGAAAAAGTATGTCACTTAAATGCTCCCTTTACATAAAGGAAAACGAAAGGTTGCGATATCCAAAATCCAAGAAGTCTTGAATCATGATTTTGACGTAATACCAAAATATCGGCCAGCGCTACTAGAAGTTATGTTTGATTCTTCAGAGCTAATCATAATGTATCGTGCATTAGTTCATAGAATAAACATTTGAATGCAGTAACAGGTATATTGTACGCAGGTCCGGCATGTGGCAGCGCAGTGGGACTCAGAAGAGGCTCAGGTTATAAGATGAAGCTCATGTTTGTCAGAAGCGCTCCAGGGACCGTCTCTCTGAATCAATATGAAAAGCCATTGTCGTGTTTTCTCTGATTCTAGCAAACAGAATCAACAGCTGGTGTTTCACTTTCATCAGTATGACTCTTTTTGATGTATTTTTTCGTTCAGATCCATATCTCCGAGGTCAGCCTTTTATCCTTGTTATCTCCGTGTCAGCGCTTTTTTTTATGTAGTTCGTTTCCTAAGGGGTACAACTTTCCAGCCTCGCTAAGTCAAAGCTAAACACCTGTCACTTTGACACTCGACTTCCGTTCCCGTGTCACCGACAGCTGGGGGGATTTTGACAGCCCTTGTCCTGGCTATTTAGTGTCAAAGTAATACGAAAAGGAAATTACTTTCACCTTACTGTTCCCTTTTTAATACAAGAAGCATCCAGTCCACAAGGAGTTATATATCAAACCCACAGCGGCATCGGTTCAGTTTGATGTTTTGCTGCAAAAACGAAACCAGAAAACATTCGGTTGCATTACTTTGTTTGTCGGAGTCATCAAAAAATCTCTCTCTTTGCTAATTATCCTAAAGGAATTAGCTTTAAGTGAACAGGAACTCTATAGACGGTTGAGAGCTCTGCACCTTGCACGGTGCATGCTTTAATGCACATGGGGATATTTGGGGCTATAATCTGCTTATCCCATAATAACATCACTGAGCTGGCTACTAAGTTAACGACCTAATACCATAAGAGGAGATTTGCTCGGCTTGGTTACACTGATCGGCGTTTAGCTCAACAACAAAAAAAACTCTCTAGTTTGGCTACAGTATCTTGAGAGTGAGGAAGAGAAAAAAATATTTTTTGATTTGTGCGGTATTACTAAACGTCTCTAAGTACTATTTGACTAAGTGCGGCAGAAATCTAAAGCCAAAATATTGTATTTTTAGTAGATTTGAAAGGGGCACTGTCAAAGGGATCGTGAATCATGGCAGAGCAAATTATTATTATTCAAGATCGAAATCCTCCTTGTGTTCAACAAAGAGCACAAAAGCAAACATAGTATTATACTCGAGGCTTGCAAAAAACAGCCCATAATTTCCTCCATGATACCAAAACACATGTCGCCAGAGCAAGTGGGGCACAGGAAAGTGTAATTGCCTCTTTGTTTTCAGGGACATCTCCTTTCCTTAATGGTGCCCTTAAATCGAGCTTAAAGAAAACGCAGTATTCTTCGTCCCTGCTGCCGTTGCCATGGATACCCGACAGGCCCCACCGGACGGAGACAAACACTATCGGAGCAATATTTAGACACTAGACCGGTGGTTCCTCGACACAAGTGGAGAGGGAGCGACCGTCTGAACGGAGAGGCTCTCAAAACTTTCCTCACACCACCTTCTCAGATGTTTTATCTCGCGGCCAGATCGCGTTGACAGTTCAGCGAGCCGGGAAAAAAAACGCCGCTGGGAGCACATTGCATGAGGCAGTCGGCTTCATGAGATGCAACAAGTGCTCCTCCCACCATTTAAAGTTTTACTCATCATCAAAAGGCCTAAGATCTGGCCCAAAGTTTATTTTTTAGGTCATGCAATACCACTTGTTCCTCTAGAGGCGCTAGTGAGTCTGTAGGACGGAGAAGTGGAGCAGCCCCGAGGGGTCTTCAATCACGGTAAAAGTACGTTTTGTTTGTTTAGTTTAGTGTTGTCCTTCCCGCCACCGGGAGTCCACTTCCTCGGGAGGGGAGCGGAGAACACGTTCATGCATTATGTAAACGTGTTCCTGCAGAAACCTAAATTACATAAAGTACGAGTGGTTTTGACAACGGCATTCTGAGACCTCCACACACAGGCAGGGATCACGTCATTGAAACCAAAAAGTATGAAATATTAATGTCGCTCTTTTTGGAACAGATTTATTATTCATTCAAATGTTATTTATAAAAAAAGAAAAGGTGTGTGTGTGTATAAATATAAGTACAATATACAACCCTACTGCAGTGTATTAAAGCAAAACCCCATTTTTGATATATGAATGCTTCAAACTATTTCCTTTTTTGCTATCATTTCCATCAGTCTGACAGAAACCGGGATGAATTCTCTCATTTGTATTCATAATTCCGGCAGCTCTCTCCTCCTCCTCCTCCTCCTCCTCCTCCTCCTCCTCCTCCTCCTCCTCCACGCCACCGAGGCAGCGCCGCTGGCGGTGGCGGCGGCGGGTCAGCCTATCTGTCTCCGCCAGACAGACGAGCCGTAGAATAGAGCGGCCGGGGCGAGATGTGACCTCGCCATGCCGAAGACCCGACACGGCCGGGTCGAGAGCCTGTATCGGCCAGTCAGCCTTCGGACCATTCAGACTCACTGGACACGAGCAGAGATAATAATAATAATAATAATAATAATAATAATAATAATAATAATATAATATTAATAATAATATTGTTGTTATTATTATTAATAATAATAGTAATACTATTAATAATAATAATAACTTTATTTATATAGCAACTTTAAAAACAATGTTTACAAAGTGCTCCACAGAGATTCAAAGCAAAACAAGTGGAATAGCAAGAAACCAATATTACATTTAAAAGTATATATTAAAATTAAAAAATACAAAATAAATTAAAAAACAAATAAATTAGAAATAAATTGAAAATAAATTAAAAACAGACAAAATAAATTAGGGGAACCAAAGTTATGTATCAGATGCATCCTGGTAGTTTGTATAAGCAAGAGGAGGCCAGAGAAATAAATAAATAAAAGGGGCATACACACACATACTTATTTATGAGTGGTAGAGGATATGTATACTCATCAGAAAATACAGTTTCTCTAAGACATGCACCAGCACACGCTAATTCTACCCCCACTGCGTATCTAAGACGTAGCGTCCACGCAGCGTGTCTTTCTGCAGGCGCAGGTTTGGGCTTTGATTCTCTGCTGGAGTTCTCGACGTGCTCGCCGCGAGACCGAGCGCGAGGCCGCGGGTGTCTTGACAACCACACGGGCTGATCGATCAATTAGGGGATTAAATAATCCTCTGCCTGCTCCGCTCCAGCCTGTTCCCTCTGTGATTGGTTCTCCCCATGCTACCCATGCATGCAGGGGATTATTGGGTAATTATTTGAGCAGCCACAGACTTGTGTTCCACAAAGCGTCTGAAAGCCAGCTCTTTATCCAAAATAGAAGAACTGGGGATATTGATATCGGCTGTAATTCAGTCTGACACAGGCGGCAGCATTCGCTTCTGAAGAGTGAAGCCAATGCTTCGTTCTCACTTACAACCAGCAGGGGGCGACTCCTGTGGCTGCAAAGAGAAGTCTGGTTTTATAGAAGTCTATGAGAAAATGACTCTACTTCTCACTTCATTTATTCCCTCAGTAACATTGTAAACACAAGTTTATGGTCTCAATCTCTAGTTTCAAGTCTTCTTCCATCCAGCACAATGTTAATTTGGTAAATGATGGTGCCATAGACCATAAAGCAGGTTATGCTTTAGGGCGGGGCTAACCGAGCTGGGTGTTGTCTTGGTTTTCGTCTTGGCACTTTAACTCTGCCACAGAACTTAACTCCGCCCTCTCGTTCTGGTTGCCCAAAACAAAGATGGCGACGGACAAAATGCCAAACTCTAGGCTATAAAACGTCAGTCGACAAAGTGACGGGTAACTGCATCCACTCCCTTTAAACTTCTTATCAAAGTGGAGTTGAGTTGAATGGAGGAGTCTTCGGCACTTCTCTGTGATCTGAAGGAATCTGAAGTTTCTCTCCGACACATCCTGAGGACTCTTGCACCCTCAGCCTCTTTCCTCATCCGTCACATCTATTTATACTCATCTTTGTCTCGACGTGACTCCTCAACGCAACTGGAACGGTAAAAGCTCGACAATGCTTTCTTTAAAAAAAAAAGAAGAAGAGATTTGAATAGCTCAGATAGAAGCTGAGCGGCGTGAACGTGTACGGGTTGACGTTTGAAACTTTCCCCATTTACAGAATTGATTCGTGACGCCCGTTCGATTGCCGATCGGCTAGGAAGCGCCGTGGCTTTGTTTGTCCAATCTTTATGTGCGAGGCTCCGTTCTGGACACAAGTCAAACCGATTGATTCATGGGGGAGAAGTGAAGTGGAAGCAGCGTGCGTGGCGAGGTGTGTGTGTGTGTGGGGGGTAAGAGAAACGTGTATTGAGAAAATCAGAGAACTGAGACATTAGATTCGAAGGATGCACCTCTTGCACCTTTACTCCCCGACCGCCGGTTCCAATACTCACTCGTCTTTCATATACCAGATACCAGTACCACTCTTTCAGCCCAGAGTCTGTGTTGCTCACTGTGTGTCGCTGGTTGTGATCTTGAGGCAACATGAGGCTGTATTCACCAAAACCATTAAACCATATAAGCAAAGTTCAATGGCAAGATCCCGCTTGTGGTTAAAAACATCAACAACTAGAACGGGCACTCGGTAGAGTGCATACCTTCGGCGCAGCCACTTTTTTGGTACTTGGCATGAGAGTGTGGGGAGCTTGATGTCCTGTGTACATGTTGGCATTAGTTGCATGCCAATTGGATAAAAATTGGTAAATCTTTGGTTAAAAAAAAGACGTTGACCTTTTCATGACCTTGACCTTGACCTTTGACCCGATCAATCCCAAAATCTAATCAAATGGTCCTCGGATAATAACCAATCATCCCACCAAATTGCATATGATTCGGTTTAATACTTTTTGACTTATGCGAATAACACACAAAAACACACACACACAAATAAATACACAGCGATCAAAACATGTTACCTTCCGCAGAATGCGACGATAATTACGGTCCGGTACAGGATAATGTTTGGGATGTGTTTGTTAGCTTGTGAGGCAAAAGTCTCTTTTGAGAGGAACAGTTGGAAAATGTTGTAAACAACGCACACTCGCCTCATGAGCCTCGATGAGAAGGTCGACACCGCTCCCATGTGCGTTTAAATAAAGAGCTGCAGTCGGGACACAACGTGTTTAGCTTAGCATAAAACAAGGACTAGATCTATTTCCTGAAGAACCGGTTGTCAGTTCACCCATCGCGCCGCTCTGCAGCCTCTCCACCGGCTGTTGATTGTATCCCAAACTTAACACACACATACAAAATCAATCTTCACAACCGTCTCCTCAAAAGAAGGTAAATAAGCGCATTTCCTCAAATAGTACGAGCATTCCATTTTAAATTGCTTCTATGCAAGCCCAGGGACCTCCATTGAGCGGAGAGTTTATTTAGTTCCTCACGAAACATTTTTTAAATGTTCAATCCCTTCCATGTGATTTGCTTCATTCTTTCCCACAATGGTATTGTGGGTCTGGTATTCATGAAATCGCCGCATTGAAAAGATATTGGTTCTGACTCGTCGAGGCCTAGTTGGCGAAGCGCCGCTGAACGCGAGTGTTCCACGGGTCTGAACAAAAAGAGCTGTTCTTCGTTTTTTGGCTCATTCTTCAGTTCAGCTTGAGCCCCTACCTCGGAATCAATAGTGGCCTTTATTGCTCTTACTCTACTCGAGTGGCATCTCTTTATAAAACCTTTTCGTTACTCAAACCCAAACAGCACGCGTAGCCTTGACCACTCCAAACCCATCGCATCGTAAAAACAAGCGCTCTGCTTTTCCCAGGCACGCTTGTTATTACATCGCCGGCTGACGCATCGCCGGCCGTGTCGATTGGCTCTCTTTGGGGTCGACCGCGGCCTAATTGGTGCCATCGCCTCTCGAGTAGATGTTCCGGAGGGGGGCATAATGTCATCAGGCGACCGGTGTGTGGGGCGAAAAAGGACGTTCCATTGTCTCTGGGGCGAAGGGAAACTGTGTCAGCTGGGAACGGCCAGGCTGACAGCTCTGTGTGTGTGTGTGTGTGTGTGTGTGTGTGTGTGTGCACCTGTTAGTTTATGCATTCAGGTGACTGTAAGAACCAGAAAAAAGGATGTTGTTATTCTACCTGAGCAAAAGCATCTCCTTATGGTGAACACGGGGGCAGCAGCTGAGGTCTTCTGTTGCCACAGTGACTCGAGCTAAGTGCGCGCCCCGCGTCTGTAAAACTACAGGCGCCTCGGGGCTGAGTAATGCACAGCGGGCCGGAGAAATGGTTTCGCGAAAAATGTCATTCATAGGCTGGGCTCGCCGCTAAGCCAAGATTCACCTCGAAATAATTGGATTTGAGAGGGGGGGGGGGGGGGGGGGGAGAAAAACGTCTATAAAGCTCATTTGCGTGGCGGTATTATACGGCTGGAACACTCGATTTGGTCATTGACTTTGAATAAAGCGAAGAGAGTCGTCGTCGCTTTTCTTTCCTCTTCAAGTGGGAGGTTTCACTTCCCGTAAAGGAAACGTCTAGATTTTTTTATAAAAGAGAGTTTTTGGAGCTGAGAAATTTGGACTCGAGTGTAAAGCTGAGGAAGAAAATCCATACGGAGAGAAAAAGGACCAGCCGACCCCCACAGATGACGCCTCTGTACGTCTTTGCCGTTTCTTCCACGTAGAAGTGCGGGGGAGATGAATCGTAAACAGACTCGAGTGGCAAATATTTCCATCTTTTACACCGTCGGCGTTGAAAAGCCCCCTCTTAGGAGCCCGGAAGAGTCCTCCGGTGAAGACTAGCCGCTCGACCCGCATCCTCATCCCTAACTACCTTATTTACTCTAAATTGTAAGCGAGTACTCTCTCTCTCTCCGCTCGACTCTACCTCTACAAACACGCTCCCCATCAATTATTAATAAATGAGTTTTGCAAAGAGCATGCTCCTCAATCCCCCCCCCCCCCCCTCCTTGTGTCTTGTCGCTGCCAATCCCTTGGAGACGTAGCGTGATCGCCCATTCTTATTTCTAATAAAGCTCCTCTGCATCCACCACCCCCCCCGTGGTCTCCCCTCCCCCACTCCCACCCCCACCACACACCCCCTTTTCCTTCCCCGCCCGACCATTACGTCTAAAAGTTATCCCCGCTGTCAGGGAAAGCAAACCCGCCATCATCGCTAAGCATTCTCTCAGCCAGCAGGTCTGACTAAGTACTCGGTTGAAGCTATTAGGGCACTTGTCAACAGCACTTTTCCAGAGTGTGTGTGTGTGTGTGTTGCCTTTGGCTTTCAATCTAATCAGTCCTGATAAGAGCCTTCTGACATCACGCAGGATACGTCCTCTTCACCCCCCGGCTCATCATCATCATCATCATACGGGCGGGGGGGATAGATGTCTTTTTGTCGTCGCGTTGCCCGCACGATTAGCCCGTGACTCGGGTTTTCTTTTCCATCTCTCGTGATTGATCGGAAGAGGGTGATGGCCTTTCTGCTCGTGCTGCTGATGCTCTGAAGAGCTCCAGATCCTCGGCTCCCTTATAGCCTGCAACGGACTTGTTAGACTTCGATCTACCCGGCAACCGGCATGCGGCGGCGAGCTGGATTTCCCCCGCCTCGCCTCCATCCTCTTTCAGGGGCACCTTGATGCTTCTCATCGGTCGAGTTCACAGTCGGTTCAGTTTCAGTTTATTTTATTTTGTATAGCCCAATATCACACATTAGCCTCCAAAAGGCTTTATAACCTGCACACACACGACTTTCCTGACCTTTGACCTCACATCGGATCAGGAAAAACTCACGAAAGCCACGGCCCGGGCAGGTCCTCCTGCACCGCCGTCCCCTTCTCCATTCCTTTACTCTCGTCTCCTTGACCGTCTCCTCAATCCTTACCAAGATAACTATCGCACGGAGGTATAAAAGAAATATGAAAATGAAGAGAAACAAAACCACTTTGGGGTGAGATTTATGAAACGGAGTGCAAGATTCTGTGTTGCTAATGGTAACCGGAGGAGGACACTCGGTACACGAAAATGCCAACTACACCATTTACAAGATTACAGTGCTAATAATAATAATAATAATAATAATAATAATAACGCACAAGGACTTTTTCCTTACCTCTCACATTTGAATATCTCGTGTTATTTTATTCTGCTGGCAAAAAGCACCTTTTGAATAAGACATGAGTTCATTACACTTTTTATATAAGTGCGACTTACAAAAACAGACGAAAAAAGATTCTAAAGCTCGATTACTCAATGCATAACTTTTATATTTAATGAGTAATATGCACATTTCCATCCGGATTAACTGTGCATAACATTTGCTTTGGAGATTTGATCTCATACGCGAGAGCCAGAGACGATTCTTTAACATTCGAGTCTCACTTAATCCACACACACATTAATAAAGCGGTGTTATTTGTCAGCCGCACTTCTTCTCGCCATATGCAGGTTACCACCGTACACTGAAGACGTGCCGCCTCCCCTCCGTTCCACATCTGAAGAAGGGTGTTGTTACCATGGGAACCGCAGCCCTTAGCCCACTTTACATGAGCAGAATCGAAGCCGCCGACGTTTATTAGAAAAACACAGAGTTTAAAAGTGCACGCGTGAATCGAGAAGAAACTTGTTGAGACATCTTTGTACATTTCTTAACTGGTAATTGCGTAATAATGAGTGTGTGTTTGAGTGTGTGTACATTGCATGCTAATTACACGACTACGTCTGAATCGGTCACATCAAGAAAGATGAATTAAATGGGGTACGCATGATGAGTTCAGCTGCTTTATGATACATCATCTGTATAGACCGCAGCTTTTTTTGCAGTATGACGTCATATTTAATACGAACACATCCACAGAGATATATATATATATATATATTACATGTGGGCGTGCACTGTACACTACATTAAAAATACAAACATACTGTGCACGTTTTGATACCTGCACATTAACAATCTTTACACACTGCCGAGATCGGTAACAGCTTGTGGGCCTCCTTGCAGACCCTATAAAAATATACATTTTAATAATTCATAGGAGATCGCCTGAGCTGCGTTGCTTTGCACACCTCGCTGCCATCGGCTCCGATTATCACCGTGATAATCAGAACACGTCTATTAATAATAACGCGCGAGTTGACAGCGATGCAGTGTCTATATATATATATATATAAATATTATTTTATGACATGACTCTGGAGGACGGTACGGATGCTGCGCTCAAACACGGAGACAAAGTGAGGTCCTCACTCTCGACCCTGCTGTGCTCGGACCGCAGCGTGTGATGCACTGTACAACCGAGCGGCACGTGCATCACATGTGCTGCTGTGTGTGTGTGTGTGTGTGTGTGTGTGTGTGTGTGTGTGTGTGTGTGTGGTGTTTTGACACCTGAGCCAACTAAAGGAGAACATTTCAGTGCTTTCCACCTTCATGAATCCCTGGTGTCTGTGCATCGGCAACATCTCCACCTCTCTCCCCAGCTCAGTGGCAGGTGTCAGTGGTTCCCCCAGTCCGTCAC
>CM070109.1:3730903-3753403 GCA_036178185.1 Liparis tanakae | reverse complement strand
ATCTGCTGCTGAATAATTGATAATCAAAATGAGTTTTCTGGTAATCACCAAATCTGTGTAGCATTCGAGGCATCTATTAGCAGATATTGACTTGTCATATTCATAGCTGTGTTTTCAGTTGTGTATAATCCCCTGGAACTCAGAATGATTGTGTTTTCTTTAGAAATGAACCCTTCATATCTCCTTTGGGAGACAGTCTTCTTGACGGAGTCTGCTGTGGTGCACCTCCATGTTTCTACCGTAGCCCGGAATAGACAAAGCAATCGGTTTTACTACTCGAAGGGCACTTGAAGGCCACCTGAAGGCCATTTAAAGGCCACCTGACGGTCTCCTGAAGGCCACTTGAAGGTCTCCTGAAGGCCACTTGAAGGTCTCCTGAAGGCCTGCTGATGGTCTCCTGAAGGCCTGCTGAAGGTCTCCTGAAGGTCTCCTGAAGGCCACTTGAAGGTCTCTTGAAAGCCCCCTTAAAGCCACCTGAAGGCCTCCTGAAGGTCTCCTAAAGACCTCTTGAAGGCTACCTGAAAGGCATCTTAAAGCCTCTGAAGGCCTCCTAAAGGCCTCTTGAAGTCCATCTGAAGGCTACCTGAAAGTCTCCTGAAGGCCTCATGTAGGCCTCATGTAGGACTCCTGTAGGCTACCTGAAAGTCTCCTGAAGGCCTCATGTAGACCTCATGTAGGACTCCTGTAGGCTACCTGAAAGTCTCCTGAAAGCCACCTAAAAATGCCACCTGTAGACCTCCTGTAGACCTCCTGTAGACCTCCTGAAGGCCCTAGTTCTCAGACAGGCTCGTGGTTCTGCCCGTCGTTGCCTGACTCGGGTTGCTCTTGAAGTTCGGTTATTCTAGCAAAGAAATCCTTGGCGTGAGGTGATTGCCGTTACCATGGGAACTGCAGGGGGGGGGGGGGGTATTCAGTTGGTTGCAATCGGCATCGCTAGATGAAATTAGATTAGATTTCCGATATAGTAATATCGCATGAGTGTCTTTTCCTGGTTTCTGTGCTTTCCTTAACTCCCCCGACTGTTCATCATTTGCCTTTTTTCCCTTTGTCATTAAATCCACATTACTGATGTTACTCACCCAAGAACATTATGCAAATAGTTTGTGACAGCGCCAATAATATTCTAGGTATCCAGTCAAAGAGTCCGACTATTGTGATATCAATATCAGGAAGAGGAGCTTCTCAATACCACGAGTCCTGTGTGATGTGGTCATGGCGCCCTGTTCACTGTCCTCACTCTGGGTTGTACATTCCAGTCCTTGCACTCTTAACACCATAACTCGCATTTGAGAAAACATCTCGGAGTCTGTTCCTTAATATCGGATCTCTCTTTATTAGCCTCCGGACCCTGCGGACCCTTGGGCCCCCGCCCCTGAGGCCGTACGAGTGTGTGTAGGGCATCCATATTTAGCTGCTTGTTGGACCAATTTGTGGCCAGCATTAGGCTTTCATTACAGGCCTCCCAGTGCACGCACACCTTGTAAGACGGGACTTAATTAAGTTTATGCTTTCCCTGGCAGACCCGCGGGGCCGGCAGCCGGCTCCTGCTGCCGATCGCTGATTTATGTGGAGTCCTCAAGGACAATCTGCTTCCACACACACACACACACACACACACACACATGCTCGTCCACCGCCAGCTGTTTGGGGATCATCTGCCAAATTCAGTCTCAATATTCCATTTTTCAATTTACGTGTCTTGGATTGAGCGTTAGACAATCAATACATCTATATATCTTTATTCGGAGAGCAGCTTTCATGCAGGTTCAGTGCACGGCAAACCAAACAGTACGACTACGGGATCAACCGTGCCCCGGATACAACAGATACGGCAATTATTAAAATGTACCAATTTGGACGCGATGCCAGCAAGACAATGAAATAAGAAAACGTATTAAAGGAGAGTGAAAAGCGTGAAATAAAAACTCGATTAATACAAAATAAAATATAATAAAATTACACCACTCAAGCGTATAATATAATAAGTGATTAAAACATGTTTCAGCGTCTCCCTTCAGCCTGGAGGCCGTCGGGCTTTTGAGACGGGGGAACGCGACTTTCTCGCGGTTTCATACTCCGGTGTCGATATCTGGAGAATAATGAACGCAACGCGGCGAACAGATGTGTGTCGCCGCTGTGATCGACAGGAAGTGGCACAACAACGACATCCACCGCCGCGGTGCCAGAGGATTTGTTGTCTGCGTCGCAGTTTGTTTTTCCCGTCTCCCTCTTCTGACTATTAATCCATATAAAAATGTCTTCCTAACGTTATAAGGATGGATCGTGTCCGAACGCCGCCGTCTTTGCTCCGTATCTTTGTTTTTGGGCGTTTGGCTTTTCATCAAGTGGACCTGCTTCTTGTTCATTATAAAGAAAAAGACATTTGTCGGCGCCGGGCTCCTCTTTGATGTGCACTTCCCTCGCTGTCAGCCGCAATAAATGAGATTCATCTGAGAAGCCGAGCAAGACAAATAAATCCAATAAGGTTTTGTCACTCACTCCGCGGGTCCTCCAGTGACATCCTCTCCTCCTCTTTTCTCCGGCACACGTTCCCTCTCTTTGGCTTTATCAATCTCTCCCTTTTCTCTTCATATCTGCTGTCTTTTTTTTATGTACACTCCTTGACACTCTTTGACTCGCCCGAGTGAAGCAGCAGTTGTTTACCTGGCTTAATACTAAACAAATGTAGCCCTCGCCACACAGCTGTGTGGGAGGGAGGGAGTTTCTTCTGGCATTCTTCCGTGTCACGGAAGGTGCCGATGCTCGTGCAGCGTGAAGCCCAAACGAATGACGGCGTCCCGGAGACGCCACGTGTCCTTTTTAAAACAACACCGCATCCATCATCCGCTTTCCTGCCCAACACACACACACACACACACACACACACACACACACACACACACACACACACACACACACACACACACACATGCTCATGCTACGTTCAGGCGTGTGACCTTGGCTCAGGGATGGAGGGACGAACCCGGGGGGAACGCATCGATGAGGAGAAAGTTGGGTCCATGCCCAGAAGCCTTTTTCATCCTGTCACAAGGTCACTGGTGCAACACGTTTTCACACACACACACACACACACACACACACACACACACACACACACTCGCCATAGGGGCTCTCTGAGGGTGTGCGACAAGTTACAAATATCGATGGGCAAACTTTGAGCCCATCTGTGACTTAAAGAGCTTCTTTAATTTTACACACTAATTAGATGTGCTGAGTGTAACGCAGCTGGGGCGCGACTTGAAACGAGCGGCGAGGTGAACCGAGAAGAGGCTCCTCCTCCCCCCCTCCCCCCCGAACACATCCACGGGAGCCTGGCTGGTTATGTTCTCCCCCAGCGGAGATTTGCCGTAGCTAATTGGCTTGGATGCCGAGGCGACGTGTCGGGGAGATGTTGTTTTTAGCCGTTAAGGGCCGGCGTTTAGCTGGAACTTGGTGTTTAGTCTCGCTGCTGCTGGGCGTGAATGCAAAGACACAGCACGCGGCGTCGTTGTTTGGAAAATCTTCTTTTTTTTTCCTACCGCTCGGCCCACTCATTTGTGACTAACTGGTGTCATTTGTGAGGCGGGAATGACAGTGGAATACACTGGCTGGTGAATATGAGATGAGATGAGATGTTTGATGGAACAAATCACACCTCCGTTTCCTCACATTTACACGATAGTTTTCACCATTAAGTTCACAATGTTACTTTATAATCATTTTCATCTTTTGTTAAGATGTCAAATAAAAAGAATTCTCACACAAATACGTGAGGAATGATATCAACAACTCCAAAGATAAATAGTGTGTTTTTTAATTGAACAAAGACTGGATACCTGTGTTGAGTTTAGAATACCGCCTGCAGGTGAAATCTCTGCAGGCGGTATTCAGAATATATAAAATAATCTCAATTGGAAGAGCACACAAGTTCTTCTGGACGTGACGACGAGCTGCAGCTTCGTCAGCACTTTTAAAAATAGTCTAAAAAATCAGTTGAAAGCTGGTCAGCGCTGAACTCATCGAGCAAAATTATTATGGCTCATATTAATTACCTTTAATGGATTTTATTACTTAATTTTGACAGTGTGTATTACTTACTTTTAACTGGTATGCTCTTCTAAAATGTAAAATGCTGTACTGTAACTTTGCATTGTGTATTTTTCCTGTACTATTTGTTATTGTTTTATCCTGTAAGGTCGGTCAGGGGACGACACATGCAAATTAGCTGAAGCTACACACTCTGGTTCAAAGCGCATCGAATAGTGGCGTTTATGTTTAACCGTACATGATCCCTTTTAAATAAAGATACTAATAATAAGTGTGAGTACACAGGAGAAAAAAACACATTGATTTTCTGATTCGCTGCAAGGGTCGCTGCAATTGTGTTTTTATCTTCTTTTCTCCGGCTCATCGAATAAACCAAGCGCACTTCCTGAGAAAAGTCGTGGAACGCGGCGAGAGAGAATCGGGATCCATGAGTCTAAACTGAATAAATATGCAACAGGGAGGCTGCTGGGACGCCGCCTGCTCGCCGCCTGTCTGGCTAACAAGGCGTCCTGCAGCGTTCCTCTGAAAGACTCGTTTCATTCCTCTCACCGGGCTGAGTGCGCGCTGTCGCTCGCCGTTAGCCGCCTCCCTCGCAGCCTCCCTCATCCCTCCTCTTTACCGAATGCTGATGCCCGTGTGTTCCTACGCTCACTCCCACTTGCTCACCGGCAGCGTCACCGAGTATCCATTACGAGTTTTTCTTTGGTGTCGTAAGGCGGGGATTATACGGCTGCCGACACGCTCCACTGAAGACCGGCTGCGTGAGCACAATGAAAAACCCCGGGATGGAATGAATATAATTAAAAAGGGCCGTGATACCGGTAGTTATTTGTGTTGTTGCTCATTTACTGCAGAGCGCACACACACTACGACACAGCAGACCATGACGCCACGGGTTTTGAAGAGTTTGTTCCCCCACGTACTTCACAGTCATTGGTTTCCATTCACCTCCATCCGACATGGACATGATGTATTGTGGATGAGTATTGAAACCTCACAGTGATCGTCACGTCGGCTTTAACTCCGGTCAACGGGAAGTGGTTGTGTAGTTTAACTGCAGAATGTAATAATAATAATAATAATAATAATAATAATAATAATAATAATAATAATAATAATAATAATGTAACATTCACAACAGAGAAAGAAAAAAGAAAGAAATGTAATAATATTAAAAATAAAAATAACGATAATAATAATGTAACATTCACAACAGAGAAAGACAAAAATAAAGTAAACCGATTAAATTTAATAATACAAATTATTATAATAATGTAACATTCACAACAGAGAAAGAAAAACATAAAGAAATCCAATTAAATGGAATAATAATATTATTTTTTTTTTTACATTTGTTATGTAATACACAATACTGCATTAAAAACTAGTTTTGGAAGACTGAATAAAAAATGTTTTCATCACAATTAGTGGGAACCAAAACCATCTTTGTTAAATGGTCTTTACTTGAGGTCATGACCTCAACTACAGTATGAATATGTTTAACTGAAGCAATTTAGGTGCATCATAACCTATTGAGCAAATAAGAATAAGAAAGGTGAAGAACCCACAGATTTCATTTTATTGAGTTGTAAACACACACACCCCCACACAAATAATCATGACCCACGGCCCTCTGAAAATGAGTGTAAAATATTTTCGTATTTTCCGATCCCAAAAAGTAGAAACAACAATTAAATTGTTATTGAAAATAATTGCTAGCCATGGCCTCTAAAACTGCACAGCATGCAATTACAAATTAAAAAAATACAGCATTCATAGACCAAAACCCCTCTGTGGCCCTACAAGTGTTACGTGGTCAGATCTTCCTTCTTTTCTCTAACCCCTCCTTTATACCGTATAACACTTCGACATCACATTCGTGAACTTCACTCTAACCTTCGCGCCGATGAATCGAACAGATCTTCTAAGCAAGACGTTCGCTCCGAAGCCTTTTCCACCAGCGAGCGCTCGATGCTACATGTTGTGTCGACGCCTGGGACCTTTCCGCCCTTCATGTGTTCGCCGTCCAGACGGATGAGAGTCACTCGACATCAGTCACATCCGTAGAAGACGTGGAGGTGGCCGGGGCGAGGCCGCCGCCGTGTAATAACAATAAATGCTAGCTATGGCTTTAATTGCCGGCATCAGTCAAGGTAGTATTAACCCGGTTAGAGGAAACAGTTATAAAGACGTATTCCGGGCTTCTTTCGTACGCCAGCCAATAAGGCTTCGGGTCCCTCGGGTGCTTCGAGGAACGCTCTTTCTTAGCCGCGGGGCTTTTTCTTGCGTTGAGGACTCCGAAACCTGTGTTATTGAAAAACGCTATCGGGTTCCCTCTGAGTCAAAAATGGAAACGTGTACCGTAAGCCTGGCTTTCCGTGTAAATCACTGAGGATTACAATAAAAGTGACAGGGCGGGACGATCAATACGCCCGCATTGGTCCTCCCCTCGACGTGGTTCGTCTCCTCCGTATTCTCCAGAAAAACTCCTCCTGACCTACTTTAAAGTTCGACTCTCGTTATGTCTGTGAGGAGGAGGAGGAGGAAGGGGGGATACGGGGGTGGGCATCTGCAGAGCTCCTCTCTCCCCGTGCGTTTGTGTTCTCGAACGCAGCCTCGAATCTTCAACTGGCCCAATTTGTTTCTCCGTGCCACTCTGTGGTGCTTCCAGATGAAATGAATGGCGGTGAGACCAGATGCTCCTCTCTGCTGTCATACGGCGCCTCCTTACACAAAGGCGTACTCGCCGCACGCCGCACGCCGTTTGACCGCGCTCCTTTTGACGACTGTGATTCTGAACCGCGGCCGACTGATTATGATGTAGCGCCCCGTTAGTCCCGATCCTCCTCGAATTGTCGAGACAGCGCTGTCGATTAAGGGGAGCCGGATTATGCAATGCATATTGCACTCTATATACTATTTATACACTATGTGCAATATTGTAATTTGTGTGCCTTATTCTTGTGCAATACCATATTTTGTGACTTATTTGTAAACTGTGACTTATTTGTATTTATTTATTTCTTACCTGGTAATTTTGTTTAGTTTGGAGGTCCCAGCAATACAAGCTTTTCATTGTACAAATAACTTGTTATATGTGCACATGACATTACAATATTTAGAATCTTGAATCTTGAATCATGTTGTAATGAAAAATAAAAAGATAAAAACGTTACATCACACAGCCTGACGTGCAGGGTTAAGGCGTCCTCCGTTATGACGCATACTTCCGTTAGCTTGCGAGAACGCTCGCGCGAACGCGTTCAATCAAAAGTATCAGACTGGAATAAAAGCTGTTGCGTTCATAAACACGCAGACGTTCGTTTCCACGGTGCGTCCGATTTATTACGGCAGATGGAGCGAGTCTCACTATCGGCGTAGACATGTGCTGCAGGGAGGCGCCGTGTGAACCTCAACGCACCCTTTTGGCGGCGATGAATCAAACGGTGAGGAACGTGTTGGTCGACGCAGAGACGGCAGCAGGTTTTTCACCCGGCGTCCCGACCGCCGCGGGGACGGCGAGCTGTCCGTCGACATCGCATCTCGGTCCACGTGCGGCAAATACTTTGGTTGATGCTCCTCGACCTCTCGGCACCGACGCCCAGGGGCGCGTACGCGATGCAGCTAACGCCGATGCCAACAGACCCGTGTCCTTGGTACACACCGGATGTACTGGAGCAGGGGTCAGGAACCTTTTTGACTGGGAGAGCCATGAAAGCCAAATATTTCTAAATATATTTCATTGAGAGCCATATAGTATTTTTAATGTATAATAAATTAAATATGGCTTGCTTTTAATGCAACTTCTGGTGCTGCATGATGCTCGAGACGGAGAGCCGTGTTAACGCGAAAATGACTAGCTTTTTAGTAAATACGATCAATAACAGACGTTTAGTTTAATAAAAGGACAAAGACGTCTTTAAGAAAAGGACCTTAAAATATTTTTTTTATTTTTTTTTAATTTTTTACATTTTTTATTTTTTTTATTTTTTTCAACTCAAAATTGTCTGGGAGCCATATGCCGTCACCGGAAGAGCCATATTTGACTCGCGAGCCATAGGTTCCCGACCCCTGTGCTGGATGGATGTAACAACGGGACGTACTTTTGTTCGCGTTCTATGCAAAAAAAAAACAAAAAACAACAAATGACATTTTATCACGTGGGGCGTTGGCGTCTCGGGTCATGGGACTTGTTCGTCTCTCGCTAGTAACGTGAGTTGTTGCTCTGTCAAGCTAACGGCGCCATCGCTCTTCTCCCAAACCAAAACAACGAGGACACGGTTTCCTGTTTCTGTGTCACATGGGTTTTGCCTCCATCACGTCCCATTGGGGGACCAGCGGCAGGTCTCAATTATTGAGTGAACATGACCACAGATGATGACATAATGATTACATAAGTCACCAAAGTAAATATTGGAAGTATTTTTTACAAGACAGAAATCGCCAAAATAGTCTCACACGAGAAGTTCAGCTTTGTTGAAGACGGTAATCTGTTGTTGGAACACACTCTCCAAAGCTAACTAATTGGTGTGAAGCCAAATATAGCTGTGAATATAGCTAAATATAGCTGTAAGCTTTGTAAATATCTCAAATATTAATACGTGATACAGATTTCCACCCATCTCCATCCATCCACTCGATGTTCACGACACTTTAAAACGTTCAATTCCCGATGGAAGTTTATTTTGAAAACACACCGTGTACGTGGCGAGCTTTGATTGACGTAGAGCGTCGTAGTTTAAAGCTTATGACCTCAGACATGCAGGAATTTGACTCATTGAGGAGGAAACGTGTCGTATTATTGCAAAAGGCCTCAAGCTGATCATTGGCTCTCTCTAAAAAGACTTTTTAATTCGATGTTAATGTCTTTTGTCCGTCCAGGGCCGTGTCTCACACTCTGTTCTAGATGTTTTTAAGTGTCCAACTGAAACAAACTGCCAACTCTTTCACAATAAAAATACTAAACTATCCCTAGTTGGTTTCGTAACCATTAACCCTCCTGTCACCTTCACATTTACTAACATATTTTACCTTCTGGGTAAATTTGACCCCAGCAATTAAAACCTCCAGAAAATTATGAGAATATATATTGTTTCCCAATTTTAAGAGTCACTTTATGTTTGTTTGTTGACGACCTAAATAGCCCTTTAAATGAATAAAAAAGTTGATATTTCTTATATGTTTTACACCCGGGGTCAAATTTAGAAATGTATAAGTTGTGTACAGGATATTGAAAACATATCATCATGTGAATAGTTTTAGGTTTTTCCAGTTGTCCCCAATAAATTAGGTCATGAAATATGAAATATGAAGCAACAAAAAATGATTTCAATCATTTTTTTAGAGACGTTAAATATTGAAAGGTAAGAGGAGGGTTAAGACATACACAATGTTCTGGATGAGAGAGAGTACATGTGCTTACAGACAATGTATAGATTAAATTTATAGAGAAACCATGTGATACAAAAATACTTATATTTATGTATCTGCTACTTCTGGGATAATTTGTTGTTTCTATTGAGTGAAACACCCAAAGTACACCATCAAAAAGATATATTAATACATTTATCATTTTAAAACCTAATAATGCAGCATTCACAAATGATGTATTGTTATTATGGGAAAGCCAGGGATCATAAAGTTAATATACACTCTTGATTTTCACTGTGCAGTTTTTGTTTGTAGTTATGAGCGTGCCGTTGGGATTTGGACGGAGCTCTGGAGCATCTCCTCATGGCCGTGCCGTGGCAAAATGCAAATCCAGGCTTCTAAAAATCTTCTTCCGGAAACTGCGGGTGGTCAGCGGCCCGACCGGACATCGTCGGGCGGCCGCTGTCTCCACAGGGAACCAGCGCTTGACCATCGCGTCTCTCTGCTCTAGTCAGACCTCATATCCGACACTGTCGGCCACACAGCCGGGAGTCAACATCATTCCACCGTGGTGAAGCTCTTGTGTTCGGAGGTTGTTCTGGGCTCAGTCGACCGGAATGACCACCGGCCAGGTGTCAGATGACCTTAATCACTTTGTGCGGCCGTTGTCGTTCCCTCCGGCGCCGCTGCCAAAACAATGGAAGTGCACCGGGAATTTATGAAATTTCATGCATTTGCAGGGTTCATCGCTTGTTAATTAAGAGGCGAACGCGAGAGGTGGCGCTCCAAGTCGGGCCGCGGCTACAAATAGACGGCAGACATTTTGTTCATGTCATTTCTCCATTTGTAGGGAGACGTTCAAGCACCCCCCGGAAAAAGAAATTTAATGGAGTCCCCGCGGAGACGGACAAGCCGATATGGCTCTCTCCTGGGAGTTGTACTCGATGGATAATGTTGCGGACGACTGCTCGGAGAAAGAGATGGGGGATAAGAGTGTGCGGGCGGCGGGGGAGGGGGGCGGTGGGAGAGTGAAAAGGAGATAGAGATAGGAGGATGAGAGAGGGTGCAGCAGTGTGGGACTGCAGGTAGGAATCACAGTGCCACACACAGACGTCCTGCACGTTTACAGCGTGTTCCTCTGCGTCCGCTAGTCAAACGCCACATAGCGCACTTAATGCTCTGTCTTTAATGAGGCAGAGCTGTGTCACTTGCACAGCATGAGCTTATTAACCTCAATCGGCAAATAATGTTCTTTTTAATCTGTGACGAGGGGATGCTACGTGCAGATTTAATTATTCTACGTATATATATATATATATTTTTTTTCTTCAATTAAACGCGTACGCTCATGAAAGAGCTCCGTCACGGCTAACGGTGTTTCACATCACACACTACATCTACGACTCGGTGGCGCGCTCCGTTTGGTTCCCTGGGAATTTTTTTCTCCATTTGAATTTCTATTTCGACTTCTCTTTCTTCTTCTTTTTTTTTTGTCGGTCATAAAAAAAAAAAGCCCTGAATTCATCATTAACGATCTTTTTTTCCGCCAGCGAAGACAAATCGGTGGGTGACAGGCGAGCCATAACGCTTTGATGACAACACACGGTTTTACAGCAAGTGTGTGTGTTTGTGCGTTGCCGTGTGTTGTGTGGTTATAGTTGGTGTGCACGTATATTAATCCCAGGAGAGGGCTGGCAGCGGCTACATACCTTCCAGGCAGCGCATAGAAACACACACACACACACACACACACACAGCAAGCACCTCGCCTTCCTGTGGTGGCAGTTTGAGTTTTTATCTTGTGTGTGTGCGAATAAGTAGGTCATGCATCCAGAGTGAGAAAGTAATGGATTCACGTTCAACTTAAGTCACACAGAAGGAGTTGGGTTTCGATCCCCACCACGAGAAATGTTTTTCAATTACCAGCGAGCTCGGCTCACGCAGTGCGGCTCTGAGCGAGCGCTCGTATGCAGATGCATGCGGCTGTTTGTGTGCGTGGCGATATTGTTTTTGTGTATTCTTTCGGGTGTATGAGTCTATTTCCTGGTCGCTGCTTGTTTCTCAGGCACAGGTCCTCACGGGGGGGTGGAGGGGGCGTGGAGGGAGGATGGAGCTCTGATCTGACAGGCTCCATTTTCACATAAAACGAGTTACTCACAGACATACAGGCTGAGGAGAGGAGACTTCACCGAGTAGGCTTTACCTTTTAAGGCACTGTGGTGATAATGAGGACCGAAGCGTACTGCAGCATGTGTGTGTGTGTGGTTTTTGTGTCTAAGAAAGAAAGACACACACCAGAATGGAGGAGGGCAAGGCGGTCAGAACAAGGCCACATAGTATGTTAACGCCACATATGTCAGTCTTCTTCCAGTGGTAGATATGGGTCTGATAAATAATCAATATTGCAGAATGCTATGATTTCTCGTAATGTCTTATTCATATGTTGCCCCCAATATTGTAACGTGTTCTCTTCCGATAAAAACAAGTATTTTCTCGACCGCATTTCAACTCTGAACTGCATAAAGTTAAAGCACTTTGGGGTCAGACATTTTCATTTAGTGGCTCTTTTAATATATTTTTTTTCTCATAAAGTGTCATGCGAGGGCGGATTTCTGTTTTTTCTAGCATCACAGGTAAGTAGGAAACAGCCCACTGAGGGATTTACATATAGAAAATATGCGGTGCAAGTCGGCATACAGAAGGGATTGTCACTCCGATGATAAATGGACTCCTTTAAAAACTCACCGCAAGCAGAAACTCTTTTTCTTGAGCTGCCATCCAGGGTCAGTCCTCACTATTGTACAATACCACATAAGGTGTGGTCGCAAGTCCGCCTTCCCACCTCGCAACAATGCTTTTTGAAAATATTGTGTGGAGTTGCCCTTCTAGTTCATGCACTGGTCAATTGTGATATATTGGTTCCAGAACTTTTTTTTCTAGGGCTTTATTTATTTCTCCTGAATTTAACAAAAGTACATTTTCCCCTATTCAACTGAGCCCGCTTAAGAGCTCTGAGTTTGGGCTCCATACACTCTGCGTTTACATGATGATATAATTTGAATCTTGCTTTAGTAGGACTATGCTATCTTTTGGGGATCTGCTATTATCCCAATATACATGGCAGTGAGTAATTCGAATCATTGGCCGAAAGCATGTCACCTCCGATACCATAGGTGGCGCTGTTTTCATTACAACTCGTGGTGATACGGCCATTTCCGCTTGCGTGCGCATGCGCAAAGACGCAAAGTCCGGTTCCTAATCCAATTCACTGCTACATGCCGCGATAGTCGAATTATCAACCGGATCGGATCGAGTTATCCAGGGGTGTTAATCGGATCGTAGTCGGACCGCACATAGTCGAACAAAGGTGTTTACGTGAAACGGATAATTCGATTTCATTCCGGCTAAGCCAGTTATTTGAATGCATGTAAACACAGTCACTAATCCTCACTGAAGGAGACAGCTCTTAAAAATGTGTTAAACTGCAGAGGAGCCTGATGGACAGAGATGATGTTATGTGATTGGCAGCGCGAGCCATGCAGCCCTGTAGAAAGCCTAAATATTCTACAGGTCACTGAGAAACCAGTCTTGAACATGACCCTCTGAAAACCTCTATTTAGTTTTATGGCCATAGTAAAGATGTTCATAGAGGAAGCAGCCCTTGTCCATATAGGGATACATTCACGGAGAAGAATGCCCCAATACGGGCAGTGGTGGAGAGAGTATTGTTAACGCTCGAAACATTGTGGTAATACACAGTTAAATTAGTTTTCTCTGTTCGAATAATGTGTAGTATGTTGTTAGAAAATGCCTCCAGGCACAGCTGTATATATAGCTTCAGATGATTGTTTGATTATGCATCTATTTTGTCAAGTTCACCCAGCAGCAATTCTACCTTAACAAGCACCAGGGTGTCGGTTAACGCAGGTTGAGGTGCAACAGTACATTCTCACATCTATCTATCACATTTATTAATATGCAAAAGTAATTTGTCAAATAACTATTTGTCTTTTACTTTACTGCGTAGGCGAGGATTTCAATTAAAATGCTTCTAATAATTGCGTGTGCATAGCGGTAGTGAAGACCCAGAGCACTGAACAAGAAGAATGTGTGGGAGACAGTTAAAAAAGTGGAATATAAAAGCTTGGCTCCTGTGGCGATACTCAACAGTGACTTTAATTCTCACTCTGCAACTGCTGGTTTATGTTTCATAAATGATATTTGTATTTTTATTTTCAATAGAGACACTGTTAAGCTGCCATGCTTCTGGTAAACCATATAAACATGCTTCTAATGCAGCATTTTCTGAAATGCACTTCATTTGTGGACATTTCCTTATGTACCACATACAGTTGGAGACCTTGAATAGTGAACACAGATGAAGAGTAGAACAATAAAACAGATATTCCCATTGAATCAGTGTAGCCGGATGAGCCATCTGTACGTGTCCTGTTACCTTTGCGACCGTCGTAGCGCGCTAACTTCGCCGACTCACTGAGGTGAGGTCTTTCCAGTGAAGTAGTCGCCTGATTCATATTTAAAACCAACCTAACGCTTCACCCACACCCTCTTGTTGCTGAGTAACAACTTTCTTTGGCTCATTTTCTGAAATTAGCAGGCGAGCTAGCTAACTCACCAATGTAGCGTCAATGTACGACATCATCAGCTAGCTAGCTGACTAGCATACAACTGGCTAGTTAGCTAGGTAGTTTTCTAATTCTGCTTTGCTTTAATGATACATTAGTTACAGAAAATGAGCCAAATAGCGGGCTGGTACCGACTAGCCCACTCACGCCTGTTGTCACTATAACTAGTCCGCCGGAAACTAAAAACACATCTTTTCTGACTAAATCTGGATTAAAACACAGATTAGCACTTCAGTGGCGCTTAAATATCTCTTATTGTGGTACTTTTGTAGTTTGACTATGTTGAGGAAATGTTACTTTCTGTATTCTTGTTGTTTTTAGTTTTTACTCTAGGTTGATGTACTTATTGTAAGTCACTTTGGATAAAAGTGTCTGCTAAATGACATGTAATGTAATGTAACTAACAACAATCGCCATTTTGTTTTTGGGGCTACATAACCACGGAAAAACATAACCATATTCATACTTCTAATCTATTTCCATGGTTTGTTTTAAACAATGGTTACATTACAATAATTTCTCAGACTGAGCTTTTGTTTGATCAGTTTAGTCTCTATTTGGATTTAATGGCTCTAAAGATGAAGAGAGAGGAGATATATTTAGATAAATGTGCTGCGTTGTTGAAAATACATCGTATGCCGTCTCCCCTTGTTCATTTAATTAGGAAAAAAAGTCTCACTGTGTTATTGCTTCCCTTTTGTTCGGGTTTGATTTTCTCAAATTCTGATTAATGTTGTTGTGAGTGAGCCGGTAGCCCTCTGGTGAGCCGGATCCGACTGTTTTAGAAATGTTTTGGGGGAGAAAAAGATTTTCTCTCAACTTTTATTCATTCTGCATTCTTAGACTAATTGATTGAGAGCTTAGCGCACCAGACAGAAGCCGTCCAGTCCTCTAAAGACTACTTCAAAAGTTCAGACAGGCGAGTTCCTGTAACTTACCTCAAGCCACACATCGACATTCTCATCCTCGTAGTTATTTTGTCTACAGAAAAAAATAAAATGTCAGGTGGAAGGAGAAGGCCGTGGGACCCGCCCCATTTCAGACAGTATCAGCCAGTTAACACCTTATCGGACTTAAAGGTCACCTCCCTTACAAATATCCGCTTACATATTCATCCCCGCTCCTCTTCGAGACGTTGCAGAGCGAGAGCTTAAGCGTTTTCTATTATCCCCCTCATTCCTCCCCCTCAACTTAAGGAAACCAGCCTCGAGTTCTCCTGTGTGAGCGCCTTCGGATCGTAAAGTGCATGTTCGGCCTTCAGGAAGAGCGACATCGTGAGGAAGACCCATGGCTGGAAGTGAGTTGCCCGAGCTAGCTGGCAAGGCGACGGGCTCTTCCTCTCCTCTCCCTGAACCTCAACATTACTTTAGCACCGGCAAACTATCCCCTAATTAGCAACTAATTAATTATGGATGAAGCTCTAATGCATCTGTAGAAATAACCACACGAGCGTGCCTGCACGGGTGTTTTTGCAAGTTTCTGCGGTGGAAACTCAATCATGCATGCACCGGTGGTTGTGCGGCTACGTGTGCATGTCCACGTGTGCGTTAGCGTTATCGTGTTGGCATTTGGTTCCCGGGCAGCGAACGCCGTCAGCTTCAGTATCTGGTGCTGCCCGGCTCATTAAAAGCATCCTGCACTCAATCTACAGGCAAGAACAGAACAGTAGTGGATAATCTCATGAAAAATGTAGGGGAGCAGCAGCCTTATCTCTCGGGCCCTGTGTGTGTGTGTGTGTGTGTGTGTGTGTGTGTGTGTGTGTGTGCGCTGCTCCAGCCCTTTGATGTAGTCCATTGATCTCCTCTTGCTGACATGTTCTCCAGGCCCGTGGCTGCAACAGCCAGAGGGGTGATTAGCCTTATTAGGGTAATGGAGAGGAGTAACGGGCTTTGGATGAGAGAGCGAGAGAAGAGGGGGGGGGGGGTGTTTGGCCATTGCAGAAGATGAAGATCAAGCTCTCGGCCTTAAGTTTTCTCCGCTGGCGGGGGAGCGGGGGAGACCGGGCGGGGTTAAAGAGCAGCACTGCAGTCCTTTTTTCTCTCCATTGCTCCGCCGCCGCGATGTATCGTCTCCTTCGGAGGACGAGTGCCGCTGTGCGACTGCGGGATTTGGGTTTTGACTTTCAAGGAGGGGGTCGAAGCGTTTACGCATAAAACTGTGATATACAACGGAGCACCGCAGGGTTGTGGCTTTGGCTGCTTCCTGAGGGCGGCGTGCCAAAAAGCAGACATCATTTAATATGAGGAGATGGGTCTGGAGCACGGGGGGGGGGGGGGGATATGGAGGACTCAAAATGGTTCGGACCGCCCCAGCTCATTTGAATATACGGACACATACATGTCACACATACATAAATTAAGAAATACGTGTGGACACATAAATAGAGATATAAATAAATGAAGAATACATTTATTTAATGATGTCCTGTTGAGTTATAACTTATATTAATTAATTTCTGTATTTATTTCTGTATTTATACATTTATTATTGTATTTATTTATTTATACATTTATTCTTGTCTTTATTTATTTATTTAAGCATTTATTTATTTATTCATACATTTATTCAAGCATTTATTTATTTATTATTGTATTTATTCATGCATTTATTTATTTATACTTATTAAGTCATTTGAAGCCCTCCATAGGGGGACCTGTGGCGCCAACAGCGCTACATCGGCACCGCCGAGTGAGATAAACTCTATATTGCTCTATATCGTGCCTCACGTCACGGAGATAAACAGCTTGCCGCCAATTAAGGGAGAATATCTCCGATAAGCCTCTCTGGACGTGTGCTTCTCCCCTCCCGGGTCCAGTCTGACCCACGCCGTTTCCTCTGAGGCCTCGACGAGGCCGACCCCTCCTTCCCGAATGACTTTCCCATCACTCGCTGCACAAGCGTGCGTGTACACGGCAACCGGGATTTACTGTCGCGCTGATCCCGCCGGAGTAGCCGGTCTTTCGCGAAATCCATTAATGGCACAGGGGGCGGCGGCGGCGGGCGGTTCGGCGTCCCTCCATTTTTCTTTTCAGGCGCTGCACTGTCACACGGAGACTCTGTGCCTGGCGGGGGGAGACGGCGACGAGCGAGAGAAGGTCACGGTGGAGGGAGGAGGGGTGGGGAGGGGGCTGTTTGCGGTCGCGGTGAGAGTAAACAGTCTAGAGGCGATGGAGGGGTACCGGAGTTTGACAGACAGCCGCATCATCTTTTACTCCTTCTCCTCCTCTGCTTTCATCTTTCTTTTCTTCACTTTTTTTTGGGCCGCCGCTTGACACCTTCGGGCTCCATCAACGCCGACCCGGCGCCGTTTGAATCGTTGCCCTAGCGTGAACAGAAGCCGTCACTACGGCTCATCTCAATCCCCGTGATTACCAAGAGAAACGACCCCGTGGCATCTTTTTGTATCTTATTTGCGAATATTTTCCGAATGAATGAGAACGCTTTGATTCAGGGAAGCAACAAAAATCAATAATCTTGACCCCTCGTCGAGTTATAGAGCGATGTATTGATGAGCAGGTGCTCCTTTTGTGCTTGTATCTGGCACTTCATTCAATAAATGTAAGTAAATGTCTTATTTTAAGAGGAAATAACTGCATTTAACACACAGGGCCACAGGTGCAAGTACTGGAAACATAACACGATTTTTTCCATGAGAAACTCTTGACATTACCTTGATATCATCTCCAGGTATTGTCACGCTGGATAACAGACCGTATTTAGTTTTCATCGGCGAGAATCAACGCTTCACTGAGCTTTTTAGTCACTTTCAAAGCGTGAGTTCAGGTGAATGACGACTCGGGTCAAAAGCTTTTTGTTTTCAGCTGAGTCTCCACAGCGGTGACCCACTTCAGTTGGGACGCCATCCAACCCACGCCCCGCTTTCACGTTCCCATCCTCCGGTTCACACTGTGACACGAGAGCCGGCACATGCACGGTTCGGAGAGCCCGTCTGCCACACACACACACACACACACACACACACAAACACACACACGATGATCTGTTTTTCTCAAAACCGTCATAATCAACCGCTTCTTTTCTCACTCTTGTCAGTTTCTGTTCGTGCCTCTTCCTCACAGCCACACGTTCACAGACGACGACACCGTGTGTAAATAAACAAGTCTTCACAAACACACACACACACACACACACATGCACACACACACACACACACACACACTTCTTGCTCGCCCGTGTTGCTTTATCGCCAATAGACCGATAAGAGAGGCCTTTTATTTATTTATTTATTTATAAATGAACACAGTAAACACGAACCGGATGACAATCTGTCTCTGCCGGGGACCTTTTTCTTCTCCCAGCACGCTGTCAAAGCCCCCTGGTTGCATCACACCTCCATAATCTCGGGTCAATTGCTCTGACCACGGCACCTGCCGGCTGCGAGGTTGCCCGCTATCATTTTTTAAATGCTTCGCCGCTCTCGATGCACTGTAATTATGCACGTTGCACGGAATGTCAGTCTTTTTTTTCTTTTCTTTTTTAAACGGTTAAGGGGCAGAAAGCGGAAAAGTCGACGGGAGGGCCGCGCTATTCCTTTCCTTCTTTTAAAATATGCGTCCGACCGATAAGCGTGGGGAGTAAATGTGTCCTACACCGTGACATCTTGTTTCTTCTCCCGCAGATATTTTTTTCTCAGGGCGGCTGAGCTCTTGCTGTGACAAGATGACAAGCTGTGTCATGGCCCTGTAGCGCACACACACACACACACACACACACACACACACACACACACACACAGAAGTGCTCATGAGGACAGGCAAAGGCCACGTTAAAACTGCTACTCTACATGCGGTGAAAATACACAAAAACAGATAAACGCACACAGACACTGATCCAAGCGTGTGTGTGTGTGTGTGTGTGTGTGTATGACACTTCAACCACAAGCTGTGGACCAGCATCACACACACACACACACACACACACACACACTCACACGCCAGCTTCCAATACCACACACACCGTGAGTGTCAGTGACACACATCGGGTACCGTGGCAACCCCTGTCTGTCTGGCAGCATCAGCACCGCGGTGGGCGGAGGACCCCCGGTGGTCTGGAGCTCTGGGCTCCTTCTGGCCGGTTCCTCCTCCCACTGCCCACTTGCCCCGGCTGTAAGAGCGCCGGGAGACCCTTCCCGATCCAACACAGTCCACCTTCCCCTCTCAGGAGCACCGACTCACTTGTTGTTCCCGGACGCCGTATCCGTGTTTGTTGTTGGACCGCTGCCGGGCAACACAGGAGCCAATGACCGGTGTCATTTATACGGTTGACAAACACACACACACACACACACACACACACACACACACGGTTGTGATGTTTGATTTCGACAGCATCTTCACGCGTTTAATATTTACAACGTTTTATTTTTATTGGATATCCAAACCTCGGCTGTAAAAATTCTAATAAAAAAAGCAAGAGCGGTGGTTTATGAGCCCCGGTGAGTTATGAAGCCTGGATCCATCTGCATGCTGTCAGGTGGCCGGGAAACAGAGCGGGGAAAGACCGGAAGAGCTGGGGGGGGGGGGGGGGGGTGTCTCGGAGGAAATTTAAGGCGGGAAGTCTCGATGGCGGCGGCTCGAGAACCCGTCCGGCTGCGGTCCGGTCGCCGCTAGATTATTGAGGACACGTTTGCGGTGGTGCTGAATAACGAGTCCCCGATGCCAAAGTTGGCTGGTTTGTGTGTGTGTGTGTGTGTGTGTGTGTGTGTGTGTGTGGAGTGCATGAGTAGACGTGAGGGAACAGTCTGTGTTGTGGCGATACGCTCTCATATCGTATTCTGCCCGCGTGAACGGCTGTCATCCAGATCAGGAAGACTAATTCAGAGGGTTTATGCGAGCTTAACAGCACTCTGCTTGGTTTCAGCTGTTTATTTACACACTGTATCCACCGTGTGCACCAACGTCTCTTTAGAGCCGTTTCCAGACGACCTTCAGGCTATAGATCTGGGGGACAGAATGCTTCTCTCCACCGCTTTATTTATTTTCGGCTAGGATATTTAATTTAATGGGAATTAGGTTTAAAAAAAAAAAAAAGTGCATTCATTTGGGGTCTTTATCGGAGGCGATGAGCTATGACCTCAAGGACACAAATCAAACGCATTAAAAACACAATGTCCGGGTTGGAAATTTAAAAATCGTGCCCATATTTCTCCCAGTTTTTTCCCCGGCTGAACGCTTCTCTGAGCTTCCGACTTCGCTTAATGCTGCAAGTCAAAGTGATTTTCTTTAGTGAAATTGGAGAATGTGGCGAGCATACTGAGCAGCATCCTGCCTCTGCACGGCTTATTAACACGACACGCTGCCTCCCAGATGCAAATGACACCTTCCTCCACCTTCGGTCGCCGTATCGGGAGTTGTGGCGGTCCGGGTCCTGGAGATCTGCCCCGTCGCCATTGAAAAATGGCAAAATTCAATAAAAAAAAAGGTTCAAATCATCCAGCGGAGATGAACAGCGGGGATGTGAGCGTGACTCGTCTCTCCGGTGGACGTGTTTTCACTCTGTGACCTTGAATATTTCCGGCATGTGAAGCCTTCACGGGGAGCGGGATGCATTTTCCGAAGGTGTGAGTTAGACTTTTCTACACGCACACACACAGGGACGTGATAAATGGGCAGCACCACCCAGGGAAGGGGGGGGGGGGGGGGGGGGCAATCAGCTCCTGTGTATAATTGCGTAGAGGGGAGAGAGAGAGCTGCGCTCGCACGCGGAAAATAAACCAGAGGCGGGTGTTGATTGCGCAATACGTCGCATGCAATCATGTGACACAGCGATCATAATCTTGGCGTATTATAATTAATTATCGCCAACAAAAATTAATTCCGGTCCCCCGCTTAAAGTGGCTAAATAAGTTAAATAAACCCCTTTTCTCCAGAGGTCCTCCACTTATCACATCCCTTGAAATTGAAAGAAAATGTGGTGGAGGGATAGAAAAGGGGTGGGGGGGGGGGGTCGAGGACGGGGGGGGCGATTTGTCGACATCGCCGCTGAGCTGCGTCCCTCTGATCCCGCCTCTCTCTCTCTCTCTCTCTCTCTCTCTCTCTCTCTAATTCTGTCTTCCCCACGACCGACAGCCCCCAGTCCTTCCATCCTTTATGCACGGATGAGCTTTATTGCATTATGTTTTTTTTATTTTATTTTTTAAGGCTAACACACTTTAGCAAGCTTGTAGCATGCCCCTCCCCCCCCCCCCCCCCCCCCCAACCCCGTGAATAATTCAAGGCCGGGGCATTAGGCTGGGAATAGAGGAGCTTAATCAAAGGCTGCAGCTTCTAGTGTGGGCTCAGCCAGCCCCCCCCCACCACACCCCTCCATTGGCAGTTGGAACCTCCAGTTTGGCGCAACACACACAGATTTTAAACTGGATATTTTTCGACTTCCTGCCAGAGGCGGATTTGGGAGGTTCTGCCTGAGCTCTGAGACTCTTTGAGATCGCGACGCCGTTTCAAACCTCCTTAGCTTTTATTGAGCGGACGCCTCGCCGCTCCGAAGCCGCCACGACGCCATCCCGATTCACGCCGCCTCGTTTTAAAGGATCGTTTGCCTACGAGCACCGCGTCGGTATATTTATTTATTTTAAATGGCATCATTTCATCTTTTTTTTATTTTTCTTTTATACGTGGTCCCCAGCGGGGAAAGGACAGATAAGTGGGGAAAATAAGAGAAAAAAAAGAGGTGCGTTGACTGAGATGTTATCAGCTGTTATCAGAGCGGCCAGATGGGCCGCACTGCACCTGCCACATTGTGACAGTAATAAAAAATTATGAATTAAAAGAAACTTTAGGTTTCGTAAAAAAAAGGAAAACGATTTAGAATCAGGAAGCGGTGTGTTGGGTTCAAATAAGGACGCTCAACTTACATAACTTGTTAGTGAAGTGCATAAGTTATCAATTCATAAATTCAGTCATAAATTAATCAATATTGACCTGGCGCTGCAATCAGAGGCTCATAAATATCTCCTCGCTCGTTATACGGCATCAGCTGACATCCCGCCTTCCTCCTGTCATCATTTGAAGGTCACTAGAGGTCGGCGTCTTGTATAGAGATAACGAAGCTTTATAATTGTCATGATCCAGAGTTTTTGAGTCTTATTTTGAAGTCCCCGTCTCTCGTGTCCTGCACTTCCTGTCCCTTGTGGCCGTTTCTCAATTCAAAGAACACGACTGCAGACTTGACGTGTTTTAGCCCAGACTCCGGAGGACGGGACGACGGGAGGACGGTCTTTCTGCGATGGGACCAGCGGCTGACTTGATGACGTCACCACATCAGCTGTTCTTGCTCCTGAGTTTACTCTAATTATTCACTGTAAATTATTTTTTTACAGTCAAATAAACAAAACATCCTAAAATGACATTCCTGACTCAACAACAGTAGTATTTATAAAAAGTCATCTGTCAGTAGTTTATTTTCTCCTCCACTAATG
>CM070109.1:3675903-3725903 GCA_036178185.1 Liparis tanakae | reverse complement strand
GTGTTTGTGTGCATGAATGTGTATAGGTGCATGTGTGCGTGTGTATGAGTGTGTATAAGTGTGTGTGAGGGTGTGTGTGTGTGTGTGTGTGTGTGTGTGCATGTGAGCTAACTTTCCCCAAAGCCACAGACGTGTCAAAGCTTACCTCCTGCTTGCCTCCATTGACTTCTCGCATAGCAACTGGCAGAAATCCCCCCCCTCCCCCCCCCCCCCTTCCTCGGAGCACACGGCTGATTTCCCCGTGCTCCTTGTCAGAAAACACAACGTCTCTCCTCCGCTGGGGGAGCGAGCATCACACGCCGGCCGACGTCTTGAATGCTAACCGGCTCTGTGAGGATCTCCTCCTCTTTGTTTCCTCCTCTTCACTTCCTTCTCTTTGTTTCCTCCTCTTCGTTTCCTCCTCTTCTCTCAGGAGTGCAGATTCCTGTCTGGGTTTAATATTGTTGCTCGGGCATAATAAGCAATCTGAAAAATCTTTTTCAGTAGTTTTTTTTGTATTAACCATTTTCACCTTTAAAATATATTTTCCCCAGCAGAAGGAGATATTGGTTAATCAAGAAACTTGTTTTTAAAGTGTCTTCTTCTTTTACTCAGGATGTTCCACATACCTCACATCAACAATTTAATAACAATTTAATACAGATTTTTTTATTGTGGAGAAATTTGTTCGGAAAACTGCCCTCAGCAAGATCTTTTGATTATCCAGACTATCTTAGAGGTGAAACACGTGTGAGTGTGTGTGTGTGTGTGTGTGTGTGTGTGTGTGTGTGTGTGTGTGTGTCATTGTCAATACAAAGTCATTGTATTGTCAGGAAGCTTAAAAAATATGCATTCGGGTATCATTGTAAAAGTTTCTCATCCCCGAGGTTCAGAACAAATAAAGCAACATTATTCTTTCCTTCAGAAACACCGAGATATGAAAATCGTAAAAAGAGATTATCTGAAGTTAAATGTGGTTCAAACCGAACAAAACTTTGTCGGAAAATTTTCGGAGTTGGGACTTTTTCTTTCTGATGACGATCCGAACAAAGCATTGAGGTTTGACAGCGAAACTCTTAAAGCAAAACTTGAACTACGTCTGCACCGAGAACACAGGTACCCGATATCCCCCACCTGGATGCATACATACATAAATACATAAATACATGAATACATAAATACACATCTCTGCTTAGAGGAAGTCTGACACCACGGTCTCGGCTGCTTCTTCTCCAGAGAGCCACCGATGGAGCCTCCATCCCTGCAACCCCTCTGGCTCCTTTCAGCCTATAGTGCAGCGCATTCAGTTTCCCATGATGCAAAGCGGCAGTTATAGCCGAGCGTGGCCCGGTGGCGGCGGTGAGCGGTTAATCAAGTAAAGCAACAAGGGTCAGAGTTAGGGTTAACCCTCACTTCTCCTCCTCCTCCTTTTTAAAGTGGACGCATAACCCGGCTTTAAACTGGCATAATTATGATGATGATGATGAGGATGAGGATGATGAGGATGAGGATGAGGAAGATGGTTTATCCTACACATTGGGAGGGGCACACCCTGCAGACTGTGAGCAGGGTTAGCGGTTCGCTTCCCTGGCTTCGGCAGGCGGCTCCTCCCATCAGTGGACGGTGGGTGGGTCTGAGCGAATGATGTCATCACAAGGCGGAGTCACCAACAATTATTTTTTTTTCTATTTCAAACGTCTCAGGCACCGAACGGAAGCAACGAAACGCGCGTTGCGTTTCGGTCCGGTCGGCACCGGTCGTCTAGGCAACCGTATACGAGAGTCGATGGGGAGTTCAGTACCGCTTCTTTTTTTCTTCACTCCATAGATCTGGAAATATTGTCAACAGCAAATAGAAGAAAACGTCCATCTTCGCCATGTTTTTGAGAATAAAAGTTTGATTTGATGGATGTCAGCGTGACTCAAGTCAAGATTTCTTTTGAGAAAAAAAGGAAAGTGAAAAAGTGAAGAGGGTAATAAAAACTACTAGAAATCGCCGTGACAACTTTTACAGTTGATTTCTCAAACCACTTTTTTTTTTCGTACCACAAGTTTTCTGAAGATTTTTTTTATATGCAAATTAGGCCTTATCTCATGCTAACTTTATGGTGAATTTAGGAGAAATCTACAGACACAAATATACAAAATATAGCAAAATAAACCACTAAACACGTATTTTAGAGGTTTAATGTGGCTGTGTGTGTGTGTGTGTGTTTGTGTAGAAGTGAAACACGTGTGTGTGTGTGTGTGTGTGTGTGTGAGTGTTGCGAGGTCTTCGCACAATGCACCTCCTCCCGTTAGTTGCCCCGTTGCCCCCAGGATGCTCTTTGCTCGCTCGACAATGAAATCCACGCCGCTGCAGCCCGGACCGCCATTACGACCTTTCAAAGTGGTCGAGGAGTCCTCCGGCCTCCGGCACCTCCCCCCCCCCCCCCCTCCTCCCCCCCTCCTCTTTTCAACCACGACATAAAAACACAACGAGATCGACTTCTCCTTCCGGGGCCGGATCCCGGGAAGTTACTTTTTAATGACGGCGTTAATGATCGACACGGAATAAAGGGAGTCGAGAGTGCTGTGTGACACACACACACACACACACACACATCTTCACTCTCTCTGATCTCACACACACACACACACACACACACATGCACACACACCATCTTGGTCTCTTCCCCCTTTTCTTCCTCTGCAAAATCTGGCGAGGCGGCTGCCGTCTGAAAACAACGAGGCCAGCACATCTCATCGCCACGGCAACAATTACGGCTTTATTTCAAGCTCGTCTCTGTGTGTGTGTGTGTGTGCGTGTTGTTGAATTATTAAAAATGAACCTTCTCCGTCAAGAGAGCGAGAGAGAGAGGGAGAGAGAGAGAGAGAGAGAGAGAGAGATCTCAGCATTTAACGAGCACTTTGTAGTCGGACTCCTCTCGGCCTCCGTTGAGGAAGACGCCCGCGACAGACGGCCCACATTCCTCTCATCGGTCCCCCGGGCGGCGCCCAGGATTAACGGGCAAAGCCGCGGACGCTACGGCACTCGTCGACCATCTCGGCCCGGAGGATGACTCGGCTCTTTCTCGGCCCGTCGCAGACTCATTAAACATGACGAGGCGAAGCCTGATGAGCTCTGTGCATTACGGCCAGTAAACGGCGCTCGTAAAGCGGACCGGGGCGAGGATCCTGTTGCCGCGCTCACGAAGCCACGAGGTCGGCGAGGGGGGGGGGGGGGGGGGGGGGTGACGATCCGGGGCCTCTTGTCTTCTCGCCTGCCTCGGCGTGTCGTTCTCCCACACGCCGTTTCATCCCGCCTTTCAATCATTGAATACGTCTGGCCCAGTTCTTGCTTCACGAAACACACGGGAGGGATGGGGGGGGGGGGGGGGGCATGATTCAACGAAAAAGTTTGGGGGTTAGACATGGAGAGACTCCTCCCACTAGCGGAGGAACAACTTGAGTCACACCTGTTGTCATCGGTGTGACTCGAAAAACTGGTTTCCTCTCCCTCTCTCTCTCTCTTTCCCTCTCTCTCTCTTTCCCTCTCTCTCTCTTTCCCTCTCTCTCTCTCCGACTTGCATGCATTTTGTGCCAGATGTATTTTTTTGGCGCGAGAACCAGCGAGGGGCGACGGGGAATAAGAAAACGCACGTCGCCGGTTTTCTGCCAGCTGATTGGCCAGAGGGGGAAACGCGTGGCTCGGAGTAGAAGCTGAAGGAAGCGGATTCATTTGGGGAACAATAAACACAAAGAGGGCGCTCTGAGGCCGGAGAAGTCTCTCTACACGCAGTTTAGTAACAATATTCATTCATCAAAAAGCAACATGTGCAGCACCAGATGGGGGACAGATTGATTTGACTGGAGAAAGCAATCGGCGGCGCTTATTGATCAAACATGTCTAAATATATAAAAAACGTTATTGTGCCGTTTTGTGTGCAGAAGTTCTCGCGGTGGACGTTTAATTTGCTTCGTTAGCAGCAGAAATGTCTCAACATCCATCAGGTGGATCGCCATGAAATCCCCTCCAGGCGTTCGTGGTTCCCTGAGGATGAATCCTAACAAATGTGTTTCATTCTAGCGCCACCAACAGGCAGACGTTGGTAGTTTTGAGTGAAATGTCGCGGCAGCTATTGGATGTAATTTGCTTCTCGTCTGAAACAAGAGCTGAAGACTGATTACTTTGATCTTACCATCAGCATCATTGGGACTACAGATGAAAAATAGCCTCTTGGCTAACGCTGGCACATTTACTGAAATGTTGTTATCAATGTGCACTGTCCCTTATTAAATAAACTATAAAAAAAAAAAAAATGTTTTATTAAAGTGCCAACAGCAAGTCTGCATTTTATATATTTTTTACTCTTGACTAAAAGCCTATAAAATTAATGACATTCCTAAATGACACCCTCGTCTAGGATGGTGAAGTATGTTAAATAATAGCAGTAAAGTATTGTGCCGTTACTCATGTTTCCATTCACATTTGTTTAATGCAGATTTTGAAATTTCTCATCCAAATTTATTTTTTATGAAAATGGGAAAATGTCTTAAAAAATGAGTCAATCGCAGTTGTGTACGCTTTGATGCACAAGAGTCGTTACACTAAAATTGAATACACACATTTCCCCAAAATGTTCCCCTTGTTATTAACATTCAGCAGATTTAGATGAACTTCACTTTTCTTCCGCGGAGGAGAGCGAAGGTCACTTCTCGTCAATATTGTGCAACCGTCGGTCGGGCGGATATTATTATTATTGCTCTTATTATGAGGTTTCTGCAGACTTGTTGTCTGGGCCGGATGCTCAGGACCCCCGTGGGAGGCGGAGTGTGTGTGTTGTGCGCTGCCTCCCTCTGCACAGGCCACATTAATGATGGAACAGAGGCCGAGGCCATAAGACGACTCATTAAAGAGAGAGTAGAAGAAGAGATGTGAGATGGAGAGCAGCCAGACTCCATGAGTAGGCAAAAAACAAAAAGAGGAGTGAGGCGAGATGGAGCGACGTAATGACTCGGGACCTGCAGGGCGACACTCCTCCATCTTCTCACCACCTCTTCACACACTTGTTCTTCCTCCTTTCCCCCCCCCCAGCCTTTTTGATTCGCACACCCCTGGCCCGCCTCTGCAGTTATGCTGCGTTGGGGATGATGTCGCCTTTACTTTACAGAAAGGAAGCTCATCCCTCCATCTCCCGAGTGATGATGGACAGATGAGAGGAGAGGAGAGGAGAGGAGAGGAGAGGAGAGGAGGACATATGTTTTTTTGTTTTTTTTTTACTGTAAAGCGGAGGCAGATGTGTTTGTGACATCAGTTGGATGTAAATGTGTCATGCTATGATTATATGACGGGGGGGGGGGGGTCGTCTTTATGTGGATCCAACCATCGATACTCATTATTGCAAGTATCAGATTTGCCTTAACCATAATCCAGTCCATTGTATAACACTTTCACTCCAGCATGTCATGACATCATGTGCAGTGAGGAGTCATTAGTGCAAGGTGCAGCAGTAACACACTCCCAGTACACACTGCCGTGTGTGTGTGCGTCAGTAATCATCACGCATTGTCTCATCAACGTCATCAGACCTGAAGCAACAAATGAAATCACCTCGCTGGGTTTCTTTGTATTTTAATTTCCTTGTCGTTGACCCTTTTAAGCCGCTGCCTAAACAAGGTGAAATGACAGTGTGTGTGTGCGTGTGTGTGTGTGTGTGTGTGTGTGTAGACCTGTTTAATTTCACACGCTGTACCTCCTCCGGCCGCGGCGGTTACATAAGGGAAGAGAGACTCCGCAGCCGGCGTGTGCGGGAGGACGCGTGTGAGATGACGAGCCAGGTTGATGCTGTGTTCCCCCCCCCCCCCACACCTCCTCCCCTCCTCCCCCTCCTCCCCCTCCTCCCCCCTCCGGGGATCCCGATCCGACGTACGACTATCTGAAAAATTAATCTCCGCGCTCAAAGGCGCCTTGAGGCAATTTCTGTCCCCCAAAATGGCCACGAGAGGCTGCGAGGTTTGAGAGCAGGATGGAGGAAGATGAGGTGTGAGGAGAGGGGGGGAGGGACTGGGGGGGGGGGGTGTCGAAGCTGTCAGGCCAGGAGAGTGATGAGAGGAGGCAAACCAGAGGTCCTGGTGCCTTTTAGCGGTGCCTCGTTTTGACTGAGTGCCCCGGGGGGGAGAGAGGAGGAGGAGGAGGACGAGGAGGAGGAGGAGGAGGAGGGCGCTCGTGATGACCTGTCCTCACCCCGTGATGGACGGAGAGGGAGGTCAACGTCGAAGAGGTATCCTGCCGATATCGGTGAATAAAGGCATTAAGAGAGAAGGATGTTAAAGCCAAAGAGTGAAGGAAGCGCCGCGGGGCGAAGCTCAGAGCGAGTGAGACACCCAGAGAGGAAGAGCACGCCAGAGAGGAAGAGCACGCCAGAGAGGAAGAGCACGCCAGAGACGAAGAGCACGCCAGAGCCGGCTCGAAGCGTGGCCGCCATGTCGTTTTTGGGTTCACTTCTTGCTTATTTTTAGTTTAATTTCTTTAGAAACGTTGTAATAACTGGAGCCGTGTTGTGACATCATATACGCAGTTACTGTGACACGTTACATAAGAAATACATGTTGTTCACTTTAATCATGTGTAGGCTTCCTCGACTTTGTTATTGATGTTTCTGGGTTTGGAGGAATGGATAAATGCTGCTGCAGTATCGCCTTATTATAAATGAATTCCATACCACAACATTGTGACAACCGTCAACACTTCCTGCAGAAGCCCGTGGGAGTTGTGTAGCCAGGGGGATTTATCGAGCTGCACTGACCGGCTATTATATATCATATTTCATATATCGTATATTATATATCGTATACATACGAGAGGGAAGTAGAGGAAAGATCTGTTCTCGGCTGAGGCAGCGGGAGTCAATACCAGAAGGTGCTACATCGCGTTGACACATCGATGTCGCTTTTACCCGTGGGCCCCTCTTATGGAATATATATGAGGTCAAATAGAGACACACTTCCACACTAACTCTAAAATGTCTTCATAACTTGAGAAAAAGTTCTGTGTTATTTTTTTTCTTTTTTTAACGACATTCATCTCAGGAACAACGACAAGTTTCTTGAAATTAATTAGTGGCGAAGCCCCCTAGTGGTCGGAGGAGGTATGACACATGACCGTTTTTTACGCAAAATGAAGAAGTATTGAACAAAGTCTGCAGAGATGGGTAAACAAAAACAAACGTAAGCCGCTTTTCATCACTCGATTTCCTCACTCATCACTCGATTTCCTTGTGTGAGTGTGTGTGTGTGTGTGTGGGGGGATTTTGTTGTTTCGTTTATGTGATTTTTGTGTGTCGCACGTTTAAAGAAATAAGCTGACCCTCTAATAGGTCAATGAGGTTTACAATGAAATAAATAGAGAATTTTCACGGTAAATAACAAGGCTTTCCCTACTTAAAAATGATCCACTCGTTGCTCAGTCAATATATTTTGGGATGAAAGCGTATCCTGCATGATGCATTAGCAAGTGTCCGGATGTCCCACCGGTACATGTCATGCAGAGAAAAGACGTCGTGAGGACGAGAGTCGGTGCAGACGTGTTTCCAAAATGTCTTCCGGCTAAATGCAAAGAGAATTCCCGCCGCTTTAGTCTTTTTTTTTTCTCCGCGAGTTGACCGAAGTGTCGGGTCGCAGCACCGGACCCGACGACGTATTCCCCGTCCGGAAGTCTGGTGATTAACAGACAGGCAACGCGGCTAATGACCTCCCCGGGGACGTCCCGCTCGCCTCGGGGGGGACGCGTCAGAAAGAAATGTCATAATAAGCGCCTGGCGTGCCATCGAGTAGATTAGGAGACAGGAATCTTTGCACCGCCGCTCCCTGGAGAAATAGTTCTAGAAATGTCCTCGTAACATTGGTTTTTTTTTGGGGGGGGGGATTAAACAAACACCGGCATGGAGTATGTTCATACCACAGTGGAGATGGTGTCTGTCTTAAAGGGGGAAACACACTTTTTTCATTGCTTGTTTTCATAAATTTAGACATCTTGAGTGACCATTCCACAAACTGGGAAATATGATTGTTGTGGGCGGCGGCTTATATCAGAAAACATGTTATGCAACGAGCCATTTGGGTTCCCTTTCACATGTCACATGCATGTTCCACCGATCCAATCCCGATCTCTCTCTCTCTCTCTCTCTCTCTCTCTCTCTCTCTCTCTCTCTCTCTCAGACATTTTGAGCCCTTTCTGCAAACACATCCCTTCAGTCCACATTTCTGCAGACTTTTTTTGCCACAGGAAACTACCCACAATTCATAGTGTCGAGACATGAAACGCCAGGGTTACACAGTGGAAGCGTGAAGGGCGAAAACGTATTAAATGAAAACAGAAACGTTATGGATTTTTCTTTCACGGCGGTGCATGAAAACACGTGAAACCAGAGGAATACAAGCAGACGCAGCTTTGAGGACACGCTAACGAGCAAAACGGTTATTTGACAATAACCTCTCGTCTTGCGAGAATCCTTCGTTCCAATTCGAAAGTAAAAAATATAAAATAAAACAACACAATGGCCCATAACATGTTGACAACATTTTAGCAAAAAAATTGGGAAATAGCTGACAAGTTTAAAGAAAATGCATGAATTAACTGTAATCAAACATTCATTACATAACAGATGTTGGATTTTATTTGTTCCTTCTTTTATGGCTTACAGTGAACTCAACACAGTTAAAAATTACATCACGTGTTATCAGTATTACAATATTATGTAATAATCTTCACAAACTTTGACAAGTGCATAACAACGGATGCTTGACATGTGCTTATGCGTGTCTGTGTGAGAGTGTGTGCGTGAGTGTGTGAGTGTGTGAGTGTGTGAGTGTGTGTGAGAGAGTTATGTCTGGAGCTCGGGGTGTGAATGTGATGCTGTGGCTTCTGCGTGAGGTGTTGGTCTCAGTGAGGATGTTAACAAGCTGTCGCTTCACTCGGGTTTCCAGGCAAAAAAAAATTCATAATTCCCAGAGCCTCCAGATTTCCGAGGAGCGGACTTCTGGCGATGGTGAAACGGCGCCGTGCTGCCGAGGGGTTCCCGTGGGCGACCTCGCTCTTTAGCGCATTTCGTCGTTTCGTGCACACGAAATGAATGACGGAGGATCCGTGGACGAGTCGAGTGGAAAGCTTCGTCGTCTTCGCTCACAGGGAACCCGTCGCTTGATTACTCTCATCTCCTCTCCTTTGGAAGGAAGCCCGAGAAACGCAGCTCGTGATAAAACTGACAGGAAATGAATTGGGGATCATTTTCTGCCGTCGCATTGACTGCAATCGCCGCGGAATGGAAAAATTATTCAAATTGTAAAAGTTGAGTAACGAGAGAACGGCATAAGAGACAGAAATGTGAGAAAAGAGAACACATGCGGGGGCATGTGTTCTCTTTTCTCACATTTCTGTCTGTTTCTTATTTACTACACAACCGTATGATGTTGTGTAGTAAACTGTTACTGGGCTGCGTCTTCCTGGCCAGGAGCGGAGGGCTGAGCGTGTCAGAGGCCTCCCCGGCTTCCAGCCACAAGATGTCGCTCAAAAATACACCGGAACCAGGAGGAGACTCAACATGAGCACAAAGAGACGTTACACGACTACAAAGAGCCACCAAAGGCCACGAACAGGACGAAAGAAAACTGCTTTAAGAAGACCGCAAAGAGACGATAAAGAGGGGCAAAACCGTAAAGAGACACACAACGACTACAAAGAGAACAACACAACGACAAATAGAGGCAAAACAGCTTTGAAAAGACCATAAATAAACAACTATGAAGAGCGGGAAAAACACAGAGACACACAACAACTACAAAGAGAAACAAAACAACTACAAAGAGATATTAAAGACTACAAAGAGACACAAAATGACTACAAAGAGATGCAAAACAGCTTTGAAAAGACCATAAAGAGACACACAATGACTGAAAAAGACACAACAAGACTACAAAGAGAACAACAACGACAAATAGAGGCAAAACAGCTTTGAAAAGACCATAAATAAACAACTATGAAGAGCGGGAAAAACACAGAGACACACAACAACTACAAAGAGAAACAAAACAACTACAAAGAGATATTAAAGACTACAAAGAGACACAAAATGACTACAAAGAGATGCAAAACAGCTTTGAAAAGACCATAAAGAGACAAACAATGACTGAAAAAGACACAACAAGACTACAAAGAGACATTAAAGACTACAAAGAGACACAAAACGACTAAGAAAAAAACACAGCAAGACTACAAAGAGAACCACACAACTACAAAGAGACACAACTGAAGGAACAATGAGGATCTCTGACGTGTGACACGGCCTCACTGACGGTGTCTGACAGGACGACACACAGGCCACACTGTACTTGGACCGCAGTGAACAGATCAAACCAGTGTGTGTGTGTGTGTCTGTGTGTGTGTGTGTGTGTGTGTGTGTGTGTGTGTGTGTGTGTGTGTGTGTGTGTCTGAGCCTGCTGACTCTACGACGCGGCCCAGAGCGCCTACGGCTCGACTTCCAGAGATCCCTGGACGCCCGCGAGAAGACGTTCACCGGTCTTTCATCATCAAAGAAAAGAGAGTTTCATCATCGCAAATGCAACGTTTTTTTAGCTTCCAATTAAGGGCTCGGTGCAGCGCGTCGTATTTGATGTGAATGGCTCGGGCTCAGGGAGATATCGAGGAGGAGAGAAAAGGATCAACAACCTCCCCATACAACCTGGGAAGAGGCCAGTATGCACCGGCTTCCACGAGCAGAGAACAAAAGCCCTGAAGAAGACGAAGAGGAAAACGGTTCTCAAGACGTCTCAGCGCGGAGATTCAAAGAGGAAGAACCGAGACCTGGAAAGGAAATAAAAGACATTTACAAATACAAATAAATAACCGAGATATTCAAATTGTCAAGAGTTCATATCCGACTTTCTATTTTCAGCCTCCGAAAATGCACTCGAAAGATGGTGACTCGCTGTACACTCATCCTCGGAGGTCTCGCTGTTGTAATATTGATAGTAAATATGATAACTAAGTATTTATTCGAGCCATTAGACAAAGGAGTGTTTTAGCTTCTGGCTACAACCACGATAACCAGCAGATTGATGATGAATTAAAACATTGTATTTATTGTGGGCGTGTTCTGGCTTCAGGGTGAGGCTGCAGGCCCGATGTGAAGCTAACGATGTTGAGTGCGACATCACTTGCTGAAAGCTTATGCTGTCTGTTGAAACCGCCATGTTTCTGATGATGTATTCCCTCATGCGTGAGCTGGATCTGAACAAAAAGAAAAAAAATCTGTAACCTTTTTTTGATACTAAGTTGACACATTGGGCCGTTGCTCGCTTGAGACCAGCTGTGCCGTAGCCCGCGAGCTTTTATTCTGAAAAGCCAAGGCCCGTGGAATTTGATGATGCGATTCAACAACGGCCTCCAAAATAATTAAAAAAAGAGATTTAAGCGTTGAAGAAACCTTTAAATAAAAAAAGCTGAAGCGTTCCTCAAGGTCACGGTTCTCCTGCCGGCCGCCCGCCGTCCGGCGCGTCTCCCGATGAGCTTGTGCACCACAGCTACATCCTCCGTCCTGCTGATTGGTATTCATGGCAACGCAGGGAGAGGAGTCCTGCTGCAACGGAGAGGAGGGAAAGGAGAGAGAGAGAGAGAGAGAGAGAGAGAGAGAGAGAGAGAGAGAGAGCTGATTACTCCTCTGCAGTCAAACTGTTTCAAAGCACCGCCCCTCCCCCCCTCCCTCCCTCCCTCCCTCCCTCCCTCCCTCCCTCCCTCCCTCCCTCCTCCCCATCTGTCAAGCGATGACGCTCACGCTGAATGAAGCTCAAGGCAGACAAGACACCGACGATCTCTTCCTGTTTTTTTTCTCCAAAACTCTTCGCCGTGTTCTTTCAGAGCGAAACCCTCCCCCCCCCCCCCCCCTCGCTCGTGCGTGACGACTCTTGAAGTCTTTCCTCCGCCTCAAACTTTGCTTTGTTTTTTCTTCGTCTACAAAGGCTTCTGGGAGTTGAGACTTGAGAGCAAAGGCGAAAACCTTTTCCGTTTTTTTCTTGTTTCTTTTTTCTCTCTCGCTCCGCCCGCCTCACTGTTTTTTTAAAGGCGTTGCGCATCTTTGGTGGCAAGTTTGTTTTTTTTCCGAGGCACGCGCGAGCTCGGCGCCGTTTAAACCGCCGTTTCCTTCTTCTGTCACTTAGCAGTTTGCGTTCCTCCGCATGAGCGAAGGCGGCGATGACAAAGAGTCCAGTTTTGTTCTCTGTGTTTTTAACAAGCTGCCGAATAACACAGAAAAAAAAAAAATCGAGAGCGGCGTCACGCTATCTTTGCCACCTCAAGTGTTTCTGGGCCAAACATCCATCACTTGTACCGTAAATCTCAATTTACCTTTAATATTTGAAGTGGATTTAAGGATGAAGAGTTTATAAAATCGGTTCAACCTTTACTCCTCCCTGTCGGCTGTAATCTCCCCTCGGGGATCAACCTGGGATTAAAAGGTGAATAAACTAAGATGTAAGCTCCCAGCCCGGCACAGCAGGTGGTCCTACGGGCGTGTACCGCATGTTCAAACCTGCGTATGATATTATAACTATCAAAAATAAACTTGTGTGCCAAAAAAAAAACTATTCTGATCACTTAGGTGTTTGGGTTCATTCGAAAAATAGCTTTTTCCTTTATTTGACCTCCACACAAGAACGAAGGTCACGCAATCCGATGAAATGCCCCCGGAGCTCCGCCCTCACGATATTTACACATGAACGCCATCGTGTTTGCCGTCTTATCAATATATCGACAACCTCATAGATTCATACAATATATATCATGACCTTGAAGATATTTGTGTTATCCTATAATATTTGGGCATGACCTCCATTGTTTTTTAACCCATTATTTGTATGATTTTAACATTATGGATTTATTCGATATATGATAAGATAAGATAAGATAATCTTGTATTAGTCCTATAGTGAGGACATTTCAGGACCACAGCAGTGGGTGTACATAGAGCATTAATACAAATAAAAGATAAAAATAAAACACAATAACAACACTAAATACTGATATTAAAAAACAAAATATACACAGGAAACTAAATATATACACAAAACTCAATAACAATACTAATACTAAATATACAGAGGAATCAAAATATATACAAAAAACACAATAACAATACTAATACTAAAATACTAAATATACAGAGGAATCAAAATATATACACAAAACACAATAACAATGTAAATGTTAATCTTATCCTTCAATATATGTACGTGACCTTTCAACTTATCAATATATCGACATCTGGATAATTTTAAGGTCATGGATTCATACGCTATATGAACGTGACCTTGAAGATGTTAATGTTTTTTTTCTTCTTTATTTTATACACATTTTCTTCTTTATTTAATTTTAATTTAGGATAGGAATTTATAAGCATTTTTTTATTCTGCCTATAACTTTTCAGTCTTTTTCTTTTGTATATTATATAGAATAACATTGTATTTAGTTTGATTGACTGAATAAAATACACAAACAAACAAACAAAACAAGATGTTAATGTGATCCACTTATCCTTCAATATATGGACATGTTATTGACTTGTTCTACGACATTTAAACACTTTTTTGCCTCATAAGTATATTTTCTATGTAATGTACACATTCCATTCCCAATGTCCAGAACATCTGCGCTCTGATTCTAACCGAGCTGTGGACCACGTCGTGAGGCCACAGGTCTCCTGGGTAGATGTCCTCTGTGACAGCGTTGTGTTGACCCTTCCCGCCTCTCGTTTCTGCAGGTAAAGTTCTGAACACGGACCTGCGCCACTACCTCAGCCTGCAGTTCCAGAAGGGCTCGCTGGACCACAAGCTCCAACAGGTGATCCGGGACAACCTGTACCTGCGCACCATCCCCTGTGAGTACCACGGACCCTCGGAGACCGCCTCCTCCGTATGGTCACATCGTCATGGGAACGAACCACGGGGATGTTTTCAATCCGCCACACAGCTGGAAACACAAGCCACTGGCGATCTGTTTCCATTAGGACGTACAGTCACACACTCTATACACACACACACACACACACACACACACACACACACACATACACACACTATATGTCTCCATAGCAACCTGATATCAAGGACACATCTTTAGTCCCCATGTATATTATTTTCTTCTGCCCCGTATGCTCCCAGTCTAAGCCACATCTGACCATCTGGAACCAAAAATGGTTCTTCAGAGTGGTAGCAAATAAGAACCATGTTTGGTTCCACAAACTTTTCAAACCAGGGTTCTCTAAAGAACCATTTCCTTAAAGAATTGTTCAAAGAACATATAAAGGTATCTCAAAGAACCTTTAAAATATGGCTCTTGAAGGCACCATTTCTGGTTCCACAAAGAACCTTTCGAACCAAGGTTCTTTAAAGAACCATTTCCTCAAATAGTTCTTCAAATAACTCAAAGAACCTTCAAAACATGGTTCTTTAAGGCACTATTTATGGTTTCACAAAGGACCTTTAAAACCAGGGTTCTCTAAAGAACTATTTCCTTAAAGGCTTTTTCAAAGAATCAAAGGTATCTCAAAAAACCTTCAAAACATGGTTCTTGAAGGAACCATTTCTGGTTCCACAAATAACCTTTCAAACCAGGGTTCTCTAAAAGACCATTTCCTTAAAGGGTTCTTTAAATAACCTAGAAAGTTGTCTCAAAGAACCTTCAAAACATGTTTCTTAAAGGCACTATTTATGGTTTCACAAAGAACCTTTCAAACCAGGGTTCTCTAAAGAACCATTTCCTCAACTAGTTCTTCAAATAACCTAGAAAGGTGCCTCAAACGAAAGAATGGTTCTTCAGTAGATGACGGTTCTTCATAGAACCACAAAGCCTTTTAAAGAACCATTTAAGAACCATTATTTTTCTGTGTGCATATCCCCCCCCCCCCCCCCCCCCGCCCCCCCGAAAAGAACCGCAGCTGTGTGCGTTTTCAGAGGAACGGTAATTCATGCCAAATTGAAATGTCGATTTTGATTGCAAGAACAATGTTGATTCAACAGTCGGTATAATTGCCGTGTTGTATGTATTGGTAGTTCGGCAATAGTTACAAATGTGCTTGTAGACAACACGTTGTGTATTTATCGGTAAAGCGCCAACACGTTTCGCTCCTGTGTTTATTTAGGTTTCGTGATCTCGGATGTTCTAATCTTATAAATAACAGCGTGAAAATTACCAAAATTAGAGTGAACCGGCTGTCAGATGCAGATTAATATCCTGATTAAGGTTTGTGTGGGTTGCAATTTTTTTTTTTGTTATTTGCCACATTTGCAAACGCTTCCACATATAATTTTCTCGGGAAATACTTATTAAACAGCATCAGTCTGTGTATTAATAGAGTGCAAATTACAGTCGCAGCTAGGATGATTATGAGGCTTAAAAAAAGGCTTGGTAATTAATACTGCATCTATTATGTGAGCCTGTACGACTGTAACCGACTTTAAGACATCTCCTCTATGATCGCTGATGCTTGAAGAGATCCTGCAGAGCATCTGTAAAACATCTGTAAAGCATCTGTAAAGCACCAGAGACTGAGAAACTGTGATGATGTTCAGGCAGATATTTTGGGCTTAAAATATGTTAATGTGTGCCATAATTGAGTGTAGTCAAGGTTTTAATCACCTGCAGAGCGGCTGCTCCTGAGGCGACGCCCCCCCACTCTTTATTTTATATATCTACCACTCACGTTCAGAGCTTTGCTGTAACTTGAATTTAATTCACTTTTTTTCCTTTCTGTAAAAGTGGACGGAGAAAGGATGACAATGGATTTTTACTAAGGTTTGATTTCTCGCTGAAGGACGACCTGATATTCTCTCCTGCTCTGTCCTCACACTGTCCACACACACACACACACACACACACACACACACACACACACACACACACACACATGCGTTTTCTGTCGCCCACATCCAGCTGACCTTCACGGACACCCTGGTCCAAACTACCTCTGCAAACATGGCTTCCAATTTCTTTTCCCCCCTGTACAATAATGGCAGTTGTTGAGTTTCTTCTTCTTCTTCTTCTTCTTCTTCTTCTTTTTCTTTACCCATTCATCATGAGCAGCCAGCGGGCTGCATGAGACTGACTCTCTGAATTACTGTCTTAATGAGCAAGAGACCAAGACCCGCACAGTGACGGCACCTCCATCATCCATTCGTACTCCCATCCTTCACCCTCTCTGTTTCACGTTCTCTCCGTTTCAATTACCCCCGCCTGCCTTGTAAAAAAGAAAAAAGAAAAAAAGAATGGTGGTGTTTCTGTCGAAAGCATCATTCATATTTCTACGTGGATTTTTGGGGACCCAAGAAGACAAATAGAATTGAACAGTACAAATAATATGTATGTACTATAACACGTAATATTCTTGCATGCAGCTGCTATTGTGATAAAAATCTATTCACATCCTGTTATCAGGAGCATGAAGAAGGTCCTTATACGTATGTGTATATATATATATACATTTATTTATATATTCTTTTATTTATCTTTTATTTATATATATATATATATATATATATATATATATATATATATATATATATATATATATATATATATATATATATATATATATATTCAATGCCATGAAGGCTTGATTTGTTAACATTATATATTTTTTTATTTTATTCATTCTTTACATTACAGTACATGTCATTTTAGGTTGTAGAAGGTCCTCTTTACAAATACATGTTATGTTGTAAGAATGATTAGATTTGTACCCAGAGAACAAATTTAATGGTTGACATTAAATAGAAAAGAGACAAAGATCCCTCTGAGCAGCAGCTGAATATGAATAGAAGAATTTTCAGTCATTGAAATAATTTAATTGGATTACCTTTTTCGATGTCAAGTGCACAATAATTAATGCCTTTGACAAGCTGGGATATTAACAGGTGTGTTGCTTTAGCAAAGCTCTTCTTCCAACTGAAAGAGGTCAGTGATGAGGTCACACTGACGAGACACTGCAACACGTGTTCAATTCAGCCAGTGGGCGGCAAAAGACTTCTCCCCAAAGTATCGAGAGCCCAAACGCACAGTTGCAATTAACTTATGATTGAGAATCACTTCTGCTTCTAAGGAGTGGAGATCATCGGGCCAGCCAAACATAACTTTTAGTCACTTAATTTTTCTTCTTTAGTACATTCGGTGTCTGAATTATGCTCTTTTTATCTATTCAGTGTGCGGGTCACCTTGCTCAGTCGTCCATGAACGCATCATCTCGACATGCATTTCCATGTTTGTTTTAGACAACTGGCCAAACTGAGGCCACATTTACACATAGGATATTGTGTTTACAGAAACGAATATTTCTGCCCCTCCGTTTTCAAAAATAACGTTGTACACACAAGGTTGTTTTTTAAAAAGTTTCTGTTTATATGAACCCGCATAAATACGGCGTCCGCATACGTCCCATAGGACGCTCGCATGACGTGAATCATCTTTAGTCGCACACTGTGACGTTTGACAACCTAAAACTCTGTTTGACCTCGTTCACACGTAAACACACAAACTGAGCTTTCAGAAATTTCCACTTTGGCCGGAGTTTTTAGAAATGATCGTTTTCCGTGATAAAACCTCCGTTTTTGTGTAAATGAAAGGCCAAACGCATGAAAATATATGCGTTTTCCCATCGTGTAGACGGGGTCTCAGATTAACCGCTGTAAGGGCCTGAGGGGGAAGGGTGGTGGCTGGAGGCTCCGCCCACTCGTTAAGGAGAGCATGGGCACCAGGTGTGAGAAGAGACGCACCTGATTGCGATCTCCTCGTCAGGGAGACTAACGAAGGGCAAGGAGGGAAACACGACTTGAGGAGAAAAGCGACGTCTCCTCTGCCTGAAGAAGGTTAAGCCGGTAAGTCGGCGGCCGGCTGAGATAGATTGTGTGAGGAATAGATGGAGCTGGAGACTGAGCCACGCTGTCGGTTCTCTTTGTTTATTTCATTAAAAACTCTTAAACCCTGCAGACCTGACTCGCCTGTGATGCCGCACTGCCCTAACTGCTGTGTCCTCCGTGCCAACCTGTTATATATATATATATATTTTTTATATATTTTTTTTGTGTGTGTATATGTGTGTGTATATATATATATATATATATATATATATGTGTATACTATATATATGTCTATATATATGTATGTATGTATGTGTATACTATATATATGTCTATATATATGTGTATGTATGTGTATATATAATGTGTATGTATGTGTATATATATATGTATGTGTATATACACGTATATATAATATATATATATATTGTGTGTATATGTATGTATGTGTATATATATGTATATATATAAATGGGTATGTATATGTATATATATGTAATTTGTATGTATATATATATATGTATGTGTATATATACGTATATATATATCTATGTATATATATAAATGGGTATGTATGTGTATATATATGTAATGTGTATGTATGTGTATATTGTGGCAACCCGGGGGATGTGGAGGTGAGATTCGGAATAAAATCAGGAGACTCAGAGACGCAGTGCAAAAATAAAGGGTCTTTTAATAAAACGTGTAGGAAAAAGGGGGAATGGGCATCTAATGGAAACAAAGGATTCTTCCCGGTCGGGGTCTTTGGTCGTCAGTCTCACACCTTCTGTGAGACGGTTGGTATCTCCTGGATGGGCAGAGCAGAGGAGAGAGGAGGGTCCAGTTACCTCTGGTCTGTCGCGACTCCTCTCCTGAGGTTCCACGCTCCTTCTCCTTTCCTATTCAGGCAGCTCTCTCCCCGATGGCTTCCAGTGGAGGGAAGATATACTCTCCGTTCCCTCGTTAGCTGACGGGCTGCAGGTGTGACCACTCCCAGGTGCCAATTGGCTGTAGCACCTGTACTGGGAAGTACGTCCCGTGGATCACTTCCCCCAACCTGAGCTTTGGGATCCGCCTCCGATGCGCTGTTTGCTCGGGTTTTCCCCCTGGTCTGCCACAATATATATATATATATATATATATATATATATATATATATATATATATATATATATATATATATATATATATATGTATGTTTGTTTAGACAACATTGCCAAACTGACAATAACCAGTAAAAAGCGAGATGTTTTTTGAGTTTTTTTCCGCTCTCCCTTTTCAAGTCATTGTGGCGCCACATAGCTTCACCCTCTAAAAGTGCTCGACATCTTCTTGACACTGAAGCGTGATCATTGTGTGTGTGTGTGTGTATGTGTGTGTGTGTGTGTGTGTGTGTGTGTGTGTATGTGTGTGCACGCGGCAAGTCGAGCGTGTCGTACGCCGCCTGAATTATGTCCAATGTCACAAATTGACGAGGCCGGGTTTATATCCCAAATGTGTTTGGCGGTCTCCCGACTGGGAGAGGATTAGCAGATGCGGCCCGTGTCGCTGTGCCAGCGGTCCACTCCACCACACACTGCTCTCTCTCTCTCACTACTGATCTGTGCTCCTTGTTTGTGTGTCGGTTCTGCTGAGCCGCGGCACTTTTTTGGTCCGGGGCCATGATGAAAGTATTAGTTTCTACTTTCAGGCCAGTTATGAGAGAGAGAGAGAGAGAGAGAGAGAGAGAGAGAGAGAGAGAGAGAGAGAGAGAGCTCAGGGTCACACTCCGTCCTTGGACTCCCTGCTGAGAAGATGAGATGAGCAGAAAGACTTTGATCTGACACAAAGTCTCCTCACACACACACACACACACACACACACACACACAGAGGCCAGGTACACACAGAGCGGTCCGGGTCATGGCCATGCAGCTGTAAGCTGTGACCTCTCTGTCTGCTTCAATGCAACCGTTTATTCCTCTTCTCCCGTATGGATGTTAGAAGTGAGCCGCGTTTTCAGTCGTCGTCGTAGTTTCTGGAGCCAGAAGTGACCGTCGGAGCAGATGAGATATGTTTACGTTACACCCGAACGCATCATTTACCATCTGTTTGACTCTAAATGAACATCATGCTTCATAAACTAGAGATTGAGACCATAAAATCACATTTAATGTTTACTGAGGTCGAGTGGGAGTCATTTTATCATCAACTTCTATACAACCAGAGAGGTTTAAAGCACTCCAGCTTTGGCTTCACTTAAATTCTCTATCTTCTTCTTATGGTCCTTTTCCTCCCTCACTTCCGCAGTTGACTAATATAATTTTTCTTTAAAGGCACAATTTCGACCGAATAACACGTGAAGTGTTTTTTCTGTTTGTATTTAATAGATTAAAGCTGCGCTCTGTTCCTCAGACACTTCACACGAGGTCCGCAAGACGTTGCCTTTGTAATGATCCTCCTCCCTCGCTCCTTCTCTATTTCTTTTTTGGGGTTTTGTACTCTCAGTATAAAAAACGCTGCACGGGAATTCACCAGGTTCAATTCTGGAACTGTGACCACTGTGCGTGGTCGTGAAATCAGAGAAATATTGGGAAATTTGGGGAAATATTGCTTCTTGATTTATTTGACTTTAACGACTTTTCTACTATTTGTCCGTTACGTTGGATACAGCCAGCAGCCGGTTTGCTCAATTTAGCATAAAAACTGGAAACAGGGAAAACTTTAGTCTTTCTCCGAAAAAATAAAACCCATATATTATCAAAAAAACTGCGAAAATTGACAAATTACACGTTTCCCGGAGCACAAAGTGACTTCATGGAGTCTTGAAGTCATTATTCGAGGATCTGAATTGTATTCGGTGTTCTGATACCGATGTCTCCACGGTAACGCCTCTCTAACGCCTCCCCTCTTGTCTGGTTTAACAGCATCAACTTCTCCCCTTCTTCCATCAGACACTGAGCATTTTGTTCTCGATATACACGACCGTTCAAAAGTTTGGGGTCATCCAGACAATTGCGTGTCTTCCATGAAAACTGACACTTTTATTTATTAAATGAATAGAAAAATAATTGAAAGAGTAATACAAAATCTAGTCAAGACATTGACAAGGTTAGAAATAATGATTTCATTTGAAATATAAATGTTCTTCAGACTTGTCGCTCAAAGGAAGGCCAGTTTTAGAGCTTCTCTCACCAGCATAACTGTTTTCAGCTGCGCTCACATAAAAAGCGTTTTAATGTCAAGGAATAATCTGTTTGTGGAAAATGCTAAATAAAAAGTTATAAAGAAAAAGGGTTTCAAGGGGGTTCTACCCCTCTGCTAGTCTTCTAAGGCAGGGGTGGTCACACTTTTTCAGCATGCGAGCTACTTATAATGTGACCAAGTCAAGACGATCGACCGACGGAGGTGTAAGTCAAGACTACACACCTCTGTAGAGACTTCATTAAAAAACAGAGAATAGTCATTTACCACATTAACTATGCATAGAGTGTATTTCTGATTAATTTAATGTAATTTTCATTGAAAAAAACAGTGCTTTTTTTTCCTTTTTCCTAAGTGACCCCACACTTTTGAACGGTAGTGTATGTTCAAAGCGTCAACGGCTGTATTAGAAGGAAAGTCCGACAGCATGTTACACACGTCTGCTGCTTTCGGCCACTTGTGCCCTCGAAGCTCAGCAAGCCTTCATTATATTGTCATCGACCGGCTCCCCATATGAGGCGTATGGTACGCATCAGTGTGGCATTCAGGATGATGGCTCGGGGTACGACGCTCGGCAGATACGTCACATTATGTCAAGTAATTGGGCTACGGGGGACATTTCAATCGAGTGACCGGGCAAACAAAAGTCGGTAATGAGAAGCAGCCGCGACGACGCAACGTCAGCAGCTGAAAGCGCGGCGTGACATTCGAAGGAAGCTCCTCTGATGTATTATTGGTGGTTTTTTTGTGTGTGTGTTGTCGCCTCTTTTTCAAACCGCTTTAAAAAAAACGCCGCCGCTCGGGGGCGCGAAGAAAGCTGTCAGCGCCCAATTAGCGAGAAAATATGAGACGGAACGAAAGGGGACGGCGGCACAACGATTACTCAGCAGGACCGTCCGGCACCCCCGCAAATATGTCCACGGAGATCCCGTCGGGGCCGTGCTGGAAGACGACGTTTAAGGTTTTCAATGCAACAAACGCCGTCGGACAAAGAGGAAAGTTTGCCGGTACGATCAACTCTGATCCCGGTCCATCGTCCTCTGACTCAGAAAGATGCTCACATCTCTCTGTTCGCGTCCCCTTTCTTCACCCTGCTGCTCTGATCTCCTCCGACGGGGCCATTTCAACATCTCAAAGCGCCACATCGTTTAGGGTTTTTTTCTGAATCGACCAGTCGGCCGGTGTTTCTCAGCCTCGGTTCGTACACCCTCACACCCAGGGGCGGACCCAGCACATTTGGCGCTCTAGGCGAGCATCACTCGTGTCCCCCCCCCCCAAAAAAAAATCAATACGATCTTATGGCTTTGTACTTTTAGTAGAGAAGAGAAGTTGATGCAGTGTGGAAAACAATCTAATTAGCCGCTGTGGCATAGTGGGTAGAGGCGTGTATTCGGCGAACACAAGGTCCTGGGTTCAAGGGCAGTGGCAAAAAATAAACTTGACTTTTTTTTTTTTTTTTTCGCAGAGGGGGGCGGAATTTTTTCGCGTCCCCCTCTGAATGACGCCCTAGGCGGCCGCCTATACCGCCTGTAGGAAAAAACGCCACTGCTCACACCTCACACCTGCCGTCCTCCCCACGGCCCCCGAATCAACCCCCGAATCTGCCCCCCAAAACCGCGGGCGTCAGTAAATGTATGCGACAGGATATCGTGATGGAGCCGTATTTTTTGCCGTCCGTGTAAATAACCGCCGCCCGGCCCTCCCGGGGTTATTCCTATGGACGTCGAAAAAAATGTGGCGGCACGGCCGCTTAATTAGCCTTGAGCGCAATAATAGCACCGTCCTACTTTTTTTATTCATGGGATGTTTTGGTTTACATAATCCACACACTAATGCAGACATTTGGTGTCCACTTGCGGCCGCGTGGATATTCAAACTGGGAGGGGAAAAAAAGAAGAAGAAGTCTCCCATCAGTGTTGAATATCGACTGTGGAGCAAAGATATGCACAGAATGTGTCATTTACATTGACCCTCATTTATCTCCCAGTGACAGTGAACCTAAACACAACCTGGAATGTTACGCAACCGGTCGCCGCCGTCGTGTTGTTTCCGTCCCGCGGTTTTTACTCGTCTGTTTTTCGTCGTTCCGGCTGCAGCGAGTAGATCCATCAAGGACCTGCCGTTAATGACTCGTATAGCTGCAGTTACTCATCATAATTGGATTAAATGAATACCGCCGCAGGCTCTCATCAATTATCCATCCATCACAGGATGGCACCGAGGTCTTTTTGTGAGTTGAAAAGAAATCCTTGTAAGAAACACTGTTCCAAAAAACTGGATCCTCCGTCTCGTGAACCGTGAACGAGGGAAGAGCTCAGTTGAAGAAAGTTGGATGACTTATACGGTTCGTACGATCATGGAAAACCTGGAAAAGTCATGGAATTTTAAAATGGTCATTTCCAGGCCTGGAAAATTCATGGAAAAAAATTAAAAAACAAAAGTTTGAGGAAAAGTCATGGAAATTTATTGTAATCACATGTTCATTTTACGCCAAGTTTGAAATAATAAATCTTTTTTTAAAGAGAAACGCTCAAAATATAAGCCGGCGTACGCTCTTAATACGTAAAATGTTCTAAATGTTTCATGTTTTTATCAAGATTTCAAATTTGGTCATGGAAATTTGGTTTAAAGTCATGAAAAAGTCATGGAAATCCATCGGTCAAAATGTGTAAGAACCCTGTATAACCAAGGTCCTCACGTCATTGGTCATGTTCAAACATGTTGTTTATTTTCTTTTTTCACTTTTCTTTACTACACAGGCACCACCCGCGTTCCCCGAGACACGGAGGTGCCAGGAGTGGACTACAACTTCATCACCGTCGGAGACTTCCGGATCCTGGAGGAGAGCGGTCTTCTCCTGGAGAGCGGCACCTACGATGGTGGGTCACGCCTCCGCCTTTAGAAACCTGTGTGTGTGTGTGTGTGTGTGTGTTTCTGGCCGCATGCATTTGTGTGCGTGCCCCATTCCCACTGACAGCCCTCCATAATGGAGTGGCTGCAGGGCCTGATATTCACGGGCGCTGTGAGTTACAACCTGCCGAGAGAAGAGCGACAAGCGGGACGAAGTGTATTGATCAGTGGGACATGATGAAAGGCCCGTTGGAAGTGACAGTCCAATTAGCAGTGATACCCCCCCCACACACACACACACACACACACACACACACACACCCTGTCACTTGGACTCCACTGTGCCCGTCCTCCACACACTGTCAGTAAGGCGACGTACGCAGACTTATTTTGACATCACCTCGAGCACCCACAATGCATTTGGCTGAGAGTCACCAGCTGCAAATCCATTGCATTATGCAGGGTTCGTACGGTCATGGAAAACCTGGAAAAGTCATGGAATTTTAAAATGGTCATTTCCAGACCTGGAAAAGTCATGGAAAAAACTTAAATCATAAAAGTTTTGGAAAAGTCATGGAAAATTTGTTATAATCACATATTCATTTCCGACAAGTTTGAAAGAATTAATATGTTTTTTAAAGAAAGACGCTTAAATTATAAGCCGGCATACGCTCTCAATAGGCACAATGTTCTAAATTGTTCAGGTTTATACCGAGATTTCAGTTTGGTCATGGAAATTTGGTTTAAAGTCATGAAATAGTCATGGAAAAGTCATGGAAATTCAGTGCTCTTTAAATGAGAACTTGAGCATCCCAGACCTGCACCGACATTTACATCTTTTTAAACCGCAAATTAAAACGTGCCTGTTCAGAACTGCTTTGAATGTGTCGCTGAGTGCTCTACGTTCTAGAAATCCTAGTTATTCATCATGGTATAGATGTTATGATGTTTTATTTCTGTGATGTAAAGTGTCTTTTGAGTACCTTAAAAAAGCGCTGTACACATTTAATGCATTATTGTTATCATTAGTATTGATCAAGACTTCAGACGTGTCGAGCTGTACCCTCGGCCGTTGGTGGAACGCCCTTCTTAGTGAATTCAATACATATTCTGAACCTGGCGTGACCTCTGTACATCGTAAACTCGTCCATTAAACCCGCCTCCTCTTTCTGCCTCATCTCCTCGCTAAGCTTTTGGCTCAAAATTCAAACTCTTAAAAAAAAAAGCACCTTTCAGCCCTGTTGATTTGATCTGAGGAGGTTTCAGCTGGATACTTTGCAACAGGCCCAGTATGAAAGTTTACACAACGAAGTATATTTCATCGGAGCTTTATAGTATTTGCTATTTCTCCCCAACACCTTCACTACAATGCAGCTGAGCCCTTCGCCCTGCAGTTAAAGGTCTCGGGGAGTCAGGCGGCCGCAGTGTATCGGTGTCATGAGGGGATTGGAGCGCAGGATTTCTTGCACATTGCTCTATGATTAGAGCAATAACACGATAATCTTCCTCTCCCTTTTAAGCTCGTTCTTTCTTACCGCAAATCCCGGCTGCTGTGTAATGGGAGGAGGGGAGGGGGGGAGGGAGGGGTGTATTTCTAAACGTTCGACGGGGCAACCTCTCGTCGCCTCAATGGACCTTCTCCTCGTTTCCCATTCACCCGCGTCTCGCCTCTTCCTATGCGGATGGAGAATTAAAAGATAAAGTCAAATCCTCATCCAGTGAAGAAAGCGCCTTAAGTCGGAGAGCAGCTTCCTGTTGGGGGGGGGGGGGGGGGGGGGGGGAGTGTGTTTGTGTGCATGCATGATGATGATGATGATGAGGAGGAGCACATCCTGATGCGTTGAGGCAGGTTCTGATCACTGATCCCTGTGAGAAGGTGCCAGTCCCCTTCCCCCCCCCCCTGGTCCTTGTAGCACAGTGCCAGCATTGACTTTAAAACACACACACACACACACACACACACAAACTGTATGAGCATGCACTTCTAAAATCTAAGAACTCGAAGATCAGCTTTTTCCGCAGCTGCCAAATCGCCCACAAGCCAAGCTGTCCTTCATCCGTGAGCCGAGGCCAGGTGGGATTTACACCTTCGGAAAAAAAGAGGTCGGGCGAGAGGGAGAGAGGGAGAGAGGGAAAGCACAGAGGGAGGAAGAGTTCACGAATAAAGACAGAGACCGGGTTGATAGAGAGGTGGTGGTCCCTGGTGGGACACCCCCCCCCCCCCTCATTCCCTTTGGAGGACAGATGTGTGGATTAGCTTCTCGAAAGTTGGACGGTTTGAGTGTGCCCCCCCCTCTCCCCCCCTCCCCCAGTCCTCCTATGAAAGCCAGTCGGCTACCAGTTCTCAGCGATGATCCCTCCGACAGCTCAGTGGACTCGAGGAGGTAGCGGCGGGTAATTGGACCGAGCCGACGCGATACGGACTCCCTGTGGCCGCAGGTGGAAGCGCGGCCTCGCTCCTCCTCCTCTTCGAGAAACAAACGAGGAGGAGCGCTCCGGCGTAACGGGGCGCGTGGGTCGCATTCCTCCGGCGAGGAGCTCCCGAATTAGCGTCAGTTTAAAAAGCGAACGGTAAGCGAGTTTCAGCGAAGGTAGCGCGCTAATGGGATTCTTAGCTAATCATAATGGGCCTTGGCTAATAGTCCCCGATGATTTGCCTGAACGCTCGTTATGCTAATGGCTCGTGTGTAAAGTATTTTATTTTTTCCCCTCTACCTAGATAACATTTCATGGGAGTCATTTAACGCATCGTGCGCATCATTTCTGGGGGCCGGACGGTCTGCGTGCAAAGGCGTGTGCCGGTGACCTTGTGCGAGCTCCCGCGCGGCGCCCTTGACGGCGGGGGCGTCTTTTCATTACCGGGCAGCTGATTTTTTTTTTTTTTACGCCCACCTTGAAATTGCTTGCGTGCACGTTAAGAAGTGCACGACCCCCCCCCCCCACACACACACACAACGTGAAGATCGACCCCCCCCCCCCCCTGCTCATCAGCTCACGAGGCCTCCCTCCATTTGTAATGGCGAGAACAGGCGCCACAAATCTTCGCTTTCCTTACACGCGCCTCCCTCGTATCTGCGGCGCGCATTGATCAGGGGCCACGAGACGCGTCTGTAGGTAATTAATCACAGACGGAGCGCCCGGCTGATGGATGTCGGCGTGCGGCGGGAGAGATGGGCGGGGGGGTGAAGGGGGGAGGAGGGCCGCCAGACCCAATCTGTAGCCGGCTGTCGTGGCGCCACCAATGTTAATGAAGCCATCTTTGACGAATACGGATGAGTGTCGCTCGGCAGACACAGCGGAGCGACGAGAGGAGGGTGGGGGTGGAGGTGGGGGTGGAGGTGGGGGGGCGGGGGTGGTGCTTTATCCAGCCTCCTTCCCCCTCCCGGACCGTCCCTCTGCTCCGAGAGAAGACGAGCGTAGAGCTGCATTGACCCGCTTTGCTGCTCGCCGTGGTGCGGCGCGCCCGAGGAGCCGAGGCCCGGTCACCGGGAGGTCGGCCCGCTGGAGCGTCCTCCTCGGAGCCCTCTGCTGCGCTCTTACCCAGCATGCACGGCGGCAACGACGGCGGCGGCGCCTCTCGAGCTATAAAAAGATCCCGCGTTGCTAAATGTCGCTCTTACGACACAGAACCGCGTGTTCACGCTTCGGCACGGCGGCGGTTCTTAATACCGCGGTCCGACCGGTTTCATGGAGGCTAATTACATTTCTCATAATCCCTTTTTCCCTTCAGCATCTCAACTCCTTCTTTTAATTAATCTAATTATAAATCAAGATTTCGCAGAGCGGGCTCAATCCTATGTGATCACTTATTGTGAGAGCCCAGTAAATACTTGACCCGACAAATGGATTTCCCCCAAAAAGAAAAAAAAAAAAAAAAAAAAAAAATATATATATATATATATATATATATATATATATATATATATATATATATATATCAAAAGTTTACTTAGAAAAAAGAAGAAAAAAAGCACTGTGTTTTCCAATGAAAATGACATTAAATTAATCAGAAATCCTCTCTCTACATAGTTAATGTGGTAAATGACTATTCTCTGTTTTTTACTGAAGTCTCTCCAGAGGTGTGTAGAGGCCCATCTCCATGTTCTAGTGGTACATTGTGTTATCGCCTTAGAAGACTAGCAGAGGGGTAGAACCCCCTTGAAACACTTTTTTAAAATAACTTTTTATTTAGCATTTTCCACAAACAAATTATTCCTTGACATTGAAACCCTTTTTATGTGAGCGCAGCTGAAAACAGTTATGCTGGTGAGAGAAGCTCTAAAACTGGCCTTCCTTTGAGCGACAAGTTTGAAGAACATGATTAATATTTACAATGAAAATCATTATTTCTAACCTTGTCAATGTCTTGACTATTTTGTATTAATCTTGTATTCATTTAATAAATAAAAGTGTGAGTTTTCATGGAAGACACGAAATTGTCTGGATGACCCCAAACTTTTGAACGGTAGTGTATGTATTCGATATCATTGCTTGGAGACATCTGACGGAGACAATTAATCGTAATAAATGTCAGGGATCTAAATGAGTGTGCACGTTATTTATAATCCTAATGGGGGTTGAATAATTATTTACACCACGCCATGAGTAACGCGCACCGCTCAGCAGCCGTACGCAGACGGATCGCCCCGTGAGCTAAATGAGCAAATAATTTAACAAAGTTTTGCACTCCATCCATCCCCTCTCTTTACGGAGTGCACTGAATATTTATAATCCGTAACACAAGGTTTATCTTCATTAGGAAACACACACAAAAAAGAGCAAGCTGAGATTTAGATAATTGCTGTATTCAATGATCAGTGTAATTAGTTGCTGGCAAACTCCCAGTGAAGTGATGTTAGTGTTACATGAGTCATGACAGGCCTGTGGTGCAGTCGCTGAGGAGGAACAACGCAGATGTTTAGGAGGCGACGAGGAGGAGGAGGAGGAGGAGGAGGAGGAGGAGCTCTGAAACGTGTCAGAAGGTCCACCTTGAGTAGCTGTGTGTGTGACATTTAAACGGGAATTAATATCTGGGAGCTGATTGAAACGAGAGTGATGTCGACAAGGCGGATGATCTTTCCTCTTCCCTCGCGTAACATGAACACAGTTCCCTGTCCGCCGTGTGTTCATCTCTCATTCTTCTTCTTCTTTTTTTCTTTTTAAAGGTAACTACTACGGGACCCCGAAGCCGCCGGCGGAGCCCAACCTGGTGCAGCCGGACCTGGTGGACCAGGTGCTCTTCGACGAAGACTACGGCGGCGAGGCGCCCCGGAAACGCACCACCTCGGTCAGCAAGATGGACCGCAAGGACAGCGCCGCCCCCGAGGAGGAGGACGACGACGAGAGGCCGCCGCCGGTCAACGGGCTGCCCGGTCAGTAAATGTCACGGCGAGCGGGTGATGTCATGTTTAGGTAACGGGAGATTCTGCCGTATGCCTGGACCTTTTCGCCTGTTACAGATGCGTTCACCGTTTGATTGCCCCCCCCCCGGTGGGAGACTCCGGTACTGCGCGGCTATCAATCCGTCACATAAAACGGCTTCAACAGATTCTCCCCGAGCAGCTTGATCATCTCTCTTAAGCTCCCGGACGAGCGTGAAAAATATTGGACCCGTCAGACCTGGTGGCGATGCTTTTGGTCCCTTTTAACCCTCCTGTGACCTTTAGGGTCAATTTGACCCCATTCAATGTTTAACGTCGATGTTCTTTGGGGTCAATTTGACCCCAGGCTGTTTTTCACTGTGTCAAACATATAAGAAATATAAACTTTTTTATATATTTAAAGGGCTCTTTAGGTAGTCAACAAACATAAAGTACCTCAAACTTAAACTTGGGAAACAATATTAATTCTAATAATTTTCTGGAGGTTTTAATTGGAGTCCAGACTGAAAACAGGTTGTTTTGACAGTCGCTGTACGAAGGATTCACCGGCATGACCAAAGTGTGTTTGCCCAGCCGCTGTGTCACGTTGAGATCCAACGGAGAGCGATGCCCCCAAAAAACACCCAGCAGTTGTTTCTTATTGGGAAGAAGCCGCGGTCACAAGGAGCTGCTGCCCCTAGCCACGGAGAGGCGGAGTGAAGGAATAGAGGCTCGTGGAACATGTGAGCTCCAAGTCTCTAAAGACTGCAGCTTCATAAACTCCACCCCCCCCCCCCCCCCGTTGGCCCCTCGCTGAGTGGGCCCTTGTCCGGGTGACCTCTTCTCTTCTTCGGGCTGTGCCCTCCGGCTGGTTCTTCCGGTGTTTACGCGAGCGACTCTTTCTTTTTTTCGTCGTTGTTGTTTTGTTTTTTTTTCAGAAGAGAAGGCAAAGAAAACCGTTTGGATGCTGCGAACGGGGGATTTCTTTTTCTTCTCAATTTTCAGCAATTATGCATTTGATCTAAAATCCCCCCGCCCCCCCCCCCCCCCCCCCCCCCCCCCTGAAGTGTGGCGTGCGTGGCGTCTCCTCGCCGTCATCCACATGAGGTTTTCTCTCCGTAAAAGAAAGGGATGAAAAGAACTGGCGTTTCATCCCTTGTGCACCCAGTCTTCTGAGGGAAGGTGTGAAATGCTAAGTGAATTAGGAGGGCCTTTGTTGTGCGTTTCATGTTCATTCGGGACCAGTTTCTCATTAATGGGGGTCTGTAAATAAAAAGACCCCGTGTCGAAGTGAAGAGCAGCAGGCCCGTGTTCTCACTCAGGCCCTTTCTAAAGTGAATCTCTCTATCGCTGCAGCCCTCGGGGAGCGTACGTGTACATATGCATAAGCATTAACTCTGTGTGCACACGCAGATGCAAAATCAGCCCTTTGGCGAACACACACTCACACACACACACACACACACACACACACATGCAAATCCTCTGAGCGACATGGCTCTTCCTGCCCTGCAGCTAGACTGCAAACAGGAGGGCAGAGGTGTTCCTGCGGGCTAACCATCCACTCTGTCTCCTGTTTATCCATCCCGCTCTCTCTCTCTCTCTCTCTCTCTCTCTCTCAGCGCTCAAAGAGGGGGCGGACTGGAGGAAAGCGGTGCCCAGCTACAACCAGTCCAGCAGCTCCATGGACTTCCGCACATGGAGCTCTCTGCCCCGCGACGACAGCCTGGAGCCGCTGCCCCTAAACTGGGAGATGGCTTACACCGAGACGGGCATGGTCTACTTCATAGAGTGAGTGTGTGTGTGTGTGTGTGTGTGTGTGTGTGTGTGGGGGGGGGGGTCACGTGACCATTTAGTGGACGACCGAGCAATTAACGACTGTATTCCCGAGAGCATCGAATTCATTTACCGTGATGTATAAATAAAGATGGTGGACTTCGCCGTATCTCCTGTTATTATAAACCGCATCCTTGGAAGAGTTAGTTTAATAATAGCATATTTATTGAATCAAAGTTGATTCAAATGTATAGAGGAAGACATAACATTTTTGTGTGTATTTTATTCAGTCAATCAAATGAAATACAATACAATATTATGCTATATAATATACAAAAGAGAAAGACTGAAAAGGTCTAGGTCGAAGCAAAACATGCTTATAAACCCTTATCCTAAATTGAAATTCAAATAAATCAGAAAATGTATATAAAATAAAGAAGAAGAAAAAAAAAAAAAATATATATATATATATATATATATATATATATACCACATACATCTTCCATATAAATACGTTTTTAATCACATTTATAGCTCTCAAGATTTTTTAAATAAATAATTCCCATGAAAATCAAAAAGCAGTTCCCCATTCTTACATCCATTTCAACATTATTCCATAATTGGAATCCTACAACAGAAATGCATCTTCTTTCAATCAATTTTTTAGCCTTTTGTACCGCAAACTAACAAACATCTCTCAAATCATGTTTCCACTCATGTATTGAAAATAAACGTTGTACACAGTCTGGCAGTGACTTTGCTTTACCTCTGTATGTGTTATTATCTTAGTCAGGTGTCTGATGATGAATATAGGATTTGGGTCGGCTGACGGCTCGGGTGTCGCTCCTCGTGTGGAGCGTGTCGCCTCACGGCGGCAGCGGGGTGCGGCGGTGTTAAAAATGGATGTGTTGTTTGTATCGCTGATGTAAAACGTTTTATTTACTGCTGCGTGCATTATGAAACACTGACGGATGTTCCTGTCGGTATCGAATCGTCGCGGTGACATCATCTACTCACGATTAGTATACATAGTATATACACTACCGCTCAAAAGTTTGGGGTCACTTAGAAATGTCCATATTTTTGAAATAAAAGAATGAAGATAACATTCAATTAATGAGAAATACACTCTATACATAGTTAATGTGGTAAATAACTATTCTAGGTAGAAACATCTGGTGTTTAATGAAGTCTCTACAGAGGTGTATAGAGGCCCATCTCCAGTGCTCTAGTGGTACTTTGTGTTTTCGCCTTAGAAGACTAACGGAGGGGTAGAAAACCCTTGAAAACCATTTTATGTGAGCGCAGCTGAAAACAGTTATGCTGGTGAGAGAAGATATAAAACTGGCTTTCCTTTGAGCGACAAGTTTGAAGAAAATTAATTAATATTTCAAATTAAAATGATTATGTCTAACCTTGTCAATTTCTTGAATATATTTGATATTCATTTTGCATTTCATTAGATAAATAAATGTGAGTTTTCATGGAAAACACCACATTGTCTGGGTGGGTGACCACACATTTTTGCACGGTAGTGTAGATCACACACACATACACTTTATCAGGCACACCTCTTCTCAGGTAAGACGTGTAAATATGATCTAAATGATGAGCTGGGGAGGGAGAATTGGTTTAAAGACGAATATATTTGCGCATAGAAAGAATTTGACTTGCTGATTGGTGCATAACATGTTTTATTTATTTTAATTTTACATAAAGACCAATCAATACTTTGATTTCAGAGCGTCAACCAGCCTCTCGGAGGTCGGCGTGCTGCACGTGTTGCGGCGCGTGTCCAAGTGTTTCCTTTGGCTCCAAGCCATTTGTCTCTAAAGATATCAGAGGACCGTTGTGCTGTTCTTCCTGATTACACACCCCAGTTGTTCAACACATTTGAGGGTGAACCACTTTGTCGCGTTTCTCATTCAGAGCTTTCCTCCTCCTCCTCCTCTTCCTCTTCCTCTCTTCTGAACACGCCGCCTCGCCATAAGCACGTGAATGTGACGGCTGAACGTTAAATAAAGGTCGGATGTGCGGCTTTTTCGCGGTTGATTTTTACCGGCTGCCTCTTTGTGCTCCGCAGCCACAACACCAAGACGACCACGTGGCTGGACCCCCGCCTGGCCAAGAAGGCCAAGCCCCCCGAGAAGTGCGAGGACGGAGGTACGTGAGCCGCGGTCCTGGAGCACACGTGTTTTTACCCGGGGAGTGGGGCGGAGCTCTATTGTCCGTGCTCGCCGTTACGTCATCCACGCCGTCTATAGAAAGCGTGCAGAACTCCATAACTTCGTCTTTTGAATTGACGCGGCGCCTAAGAGCCGCCCTCAGCGTCGCGGTCACATGACCTCGGGCCGGGGGTCTACTTTAGAGGAAACCCGGCCGTGCCTCCGTAACCCCGGGATACGGATGTGGGCCTAAGTGCAGACGCAGACAGAGAGGAGAAAGAGAGGAGAAAGAGAGGAGGACAAGAGGAAGACGAGAGGAAGACGAGAGGAGGACGAGAGGAAGACGAGAGGAGAACAAGTGGAGACCCTCCAGACGGCTTTTAATGGATTACTAAAGAACGCAAGTTGGTTTGTTGCTCCTGAAAAGAAACCTGAAGCTCTCTCTAGCGTGAAGAGCTCTCTCTCCCTTCCTCTCTCTCTCTTTCCCTCTCTCTCTTTCTCTCCCTTCCTCACTCTCTCTTTCCCTCTCTCTCTCTCCCTTCCTCACTCTCTCTTTCCCTCTCTCTCTCTCCCTTCCTCTCTCTCTTTCCCTTCTCTCTCTCTCTCCCTTCCTCACTCTCTCTCTCTCCCTTCCTCACTCTCTCTCCCTTCCTCACTCTCTCTCTCCTCTCTCTCTCCCCCCTCCTCTCTCCTCTTCCTCTCTCTCTCTCCCTTCCTCCTCTCTCTCTTCCTCTCTCTCTCCCTTCCTCACTCTCTTCCTCTCTCTCCCTTCTCCTCTCTCTCTCCTCTCTCTCCCTCTCTCTCTCTCCCTCTCCTTCTCTCTCTTCCCTCTCTCTCTCCCTCCTCTCTCTCTTTCCTCTCTCTCTCTCTCCTCTCCTCCTCTCTCCCTCTCCCTCTCTCTCCTCCTCTCCCTTCCCTTTCTCCCTCTCTCTCCCCACTCCCTCTCTCCCTCTTCCTCTCTTTCTCTTCTCTCCATTTCCTCCCTCTCCTCTTCATCTCTCTTCCTCTCCATTTATCTCCCCTCTCTCTTTCCCCTTCGTCCTCTCTCTCTCCCCCTGTTCATCAGGGCATGGCGTACACCCGGCCTGCTTGTTGAAACCACTGAAATACGTTCACTGAATCTTTCTTGTGTTTTTTCCTCGGCGTCCCTCTCTCTATACACGTCCCTGTCAAAGGGGGAGGAGTCACACTCCGGTACCCACCGCTGCACCTCGCCGCCGCCTTAAATCTCTCGCGACGCCCAGAAGACAGTGGACTAAAACCTCCTCTCCTCCTCCTCTCCTCCTCTCCCTCTTCTGCCACCTTAACGTGCCATGTTTGCATCCCTCCATCTCTCCATCTCTCCATCTCTCCTTCTCTCCATCTCACTCTGTTCTCCTCTGTGTTGCAGAGCTGCCGTACGGCTGGGAGGAGATCGACGACCCGCAGTACGGCACGTACTACGTGGAGTAAGTTCCATTGATTCGTCCCTGGATGTATTTTCCAAGCACTCCAGCCGCCATTATCACAAACAGTTCAAATCGCTCCATCCCACTTGATCCCCCCCACACACACACACACACACACACACACACACACAGATAGCCCATTCCACCAGAAGGATCTGCAGTGCACATTACACTGTGTACATTAGCAGTCGACCGGCATAAATCAATACCGTCTAAAAATAACCGAGTGGATGTGGCGGCTCGTGTCGCCGCGTCTCTCGGCCGAGGCGAGGCGGGCGAACCTCGCCTCCACCTGTACGCGACGGCCATTGTGACGGCGGTAAGGAGAAGTGGGGGAGACCTTCAACTGGAATGGATGGAGGGAGGCGGAGGGAGGAGAGGAGGGCGATCTGTTGCCACGAGAAAAGACAACGCTCGCCAGGGTGTAGACGGAGCTTATAGCTGCCAGGGAAATGAACCCCCGGTGATACAGTGACTGTGGTGTGTGTGTGTGTGTGTGTGTGTGTGTGTGTGTGTGTGTGTGTGTGTGTGTGTGTGTGTGTGTGTGTGTGTGTGTGTGTGTGTGTGTGTGTGTGTGTGTGTGTGTGTGCGCGCCGGGGGACGACCGTCTGTTTCCCTTGTTGTAGAGGAACGGGATGTTGTTGGGGGGGGGGGGGGGGGGGTCATTTCCTTCCATATTAAATTGCTAAAAGCCATCGTTGTTCCCCCTCCCACACATGAAGAGTAGGCGATGTGTAAGTGTGTGTTTATTAATTTATTTATAACGGCGCCACTATAGCATCCATGTATTAGAGGATCGCTGTTCCTTTATAGGAAAAGGTGCATGCATAATTAACTGGGAAAAAAAGAAAAGGAAAAAAAAGTGGAGCACTGAGCTTAACATGTCCGAGGTGTGGTTGTGTGTGTGTGTGTGTGTGTGTGTGTGTGTGTGTGTGTGTGTGTGTGTGTGTGTGTTTGGCGAGTCTCTTGAATCTGAGCCTGTTTGTTTTTTGGTGTTTTTTTTGCAGTCACATCAACCAGAAAACCCAGTTTGAGAACCCGGTGCTGGAGGCGAAGAAGAAGCTGAGCCAGGAGACTCAGGCTGCGATCCAACACGCCGCCGCCGCCGCCGCCGCCGCACCTTCCCAAGGTAACGACGGCAGCGCTGCAGCACCTGTCCCCTACTTCAACTCGCCCTCCCCTTCCATTTGGATAGTTAGGAGAGAGGGAGGGGGAACTCTATAGCGCCATAACTGCGGAGGAGTTGAGTAGAAGGACCGCGTGGAGGCCTGCGACCCACGCCGCTGCTCCCACGCGTGACCTTTTGAGAAACAGCGTGAGGCGTTGCACATGCAAGTACATGTATGACTGTAATTACCTCCAGTAGCTTCCTGACTCACACCAGCTGAAACTAGAACAGGAGAGGGCATGTCTCCACTCAGGGGGTCTGAGGTACCGTTTGATTGGTACATCCCACATTTACTCCCCATCAGGACATACACACACACACACACACACACACACACACACACACACACACACACACACACACACACACACACACACACACACACACACACACACACACACACACATATATATTTATACATACATGCAAACACACATGGATGCAACCATACATTAATATATATTTATATATATATATATTTATATATATGTATATATATATATTTATTTATTTATATATATTTATATATATATATATATATATATATTTATGTATATTTATATATGTGTATATATATATATATATATATATATATATATATATGTATTATATATATTTATGTATTTATTTATATATTTATATATACATATGTATATTTATATATATATATATGTATTTATTTTTATATATATATATATACTCACATACAGACAAACTGCTAATCCCTTGTGGGTCCTACCAGAGTAGTGAGGAGTCAGCAGTCACAGTAAAACTTTCAATCAAATATCTTTTCAAACACACACACACACACACACACACCTACACACACACACACACAGACACACACACACACACACAGACATAATCTCCTGGCTGGGATGATGAAAATGCCGAAGACTTTCTGTGCCCCGGCTGTCTGATCGTCCCTCCCTTGTTGTGCCATTGTTCTCTGAGCTGGTGTTTACCTTGTTTACCTCGCCTCGTTGATGATATTCAAGAACAACCAAAGGAGGTTTTGGGTTCATCATCATCGTCATCACCATCACCACCGTGGACGTCAGAGCTCCTCCTCTCCGCTCATGCGCGCCTCCTCGTTTAATCACTTTGGCTTAACCGAGGCTGACCTTTGACCTCGGCCGGCGCTGCGGCTCTAATGCGCTATCTGGGAACAGAAAGCAGTCGGAGAGCCGTCCTTTCATGCGAGGTCAGCGTGCCGTAAACCTTCAAGTCGGCCTCAAACGATGATAGATTGTCCACACAAAAAATAAAAAAAACGTTATTCCCATGTCCGCTCACACAACGCAGGTTTTTACGATAACGATCTGTTCTGTAGGCCGACGAGACGTTTCTCCTCCCGCAGTAAACAGGATGAATTCAGTGTTCGCCCGCCTCGCAGCGTGGGGGAGGCCGGCGTTCAGGCAACAGCTGGCGGAGCGGGCGCATCGGGGGAGCGCCGCATAATCAGGCACCTCTCTGCTCAGGTGTGCGGGGACTGAGGAAAGACGCCGCGGCGCCCCGCCATGACCGATCACACGACCGCCATGGCGCCGCTCGGCGGTCACACCTCGGGGCGACGCTTCTGATGGTTACAGTTTCTCCGAGATTTATTCCTCTGGAGGAGTTTTTTTTCTCCAGGAAGTTACTTCTCCACACACGTACCTGAATGTGTTTTTTTATTTTTATTTAGTGATTTTATAAATAGATTTAATGAAAAAGGAACGCGACAAAACCTTGTAAATGACAAAAAGAACAAATTCTATAAAAGAACAAAATGATGAAAGACGGACAATATATCTATTTTAATGAAATCTATATTTTTACACGCAAAAGAACATGATTACTGTTTGTTTGTTTTGTATATATTCCAAAATGCCCTCTTCCAACACTTCCCATTTCATTTTAATTACATGGAGAATTATTAATGCGTTGAATACTAATGTCCATAATGCATGAGGTGTTGAGCTCAACCTACAAAGGAGGCCGCACTGCGTTGTTGAGCCCACACCAGGAGCTTTGTTCTGATTGGCCGCCCCGGTGCGCTCTCCAGCGGGTCGCTTAGCGATTCTCACGGTCGAGATGCATCGGGCGGAAAAAACTGCCGCCGCTGTTTCTCCCTTAAAGTAGCGAGAAAGATGTCTTCCCAATCTTGCTGAGTGATGTCTGCGGGGGGGATTCTCTACGCGGCTGAGTCACGCGCCAGGAATCCGGACGCGGCGGATCTGACGGCGTTGTCCGCCTCTGGCTTCTCATTGGCTCAGAGACCTTTCCTTGGACTCTCCCACACAAGTGCAGGCTCGCGCACGCCGCTCTCACTTCCTCCCTCCGTCTCGCTCTCCCGCCATCGCCTCTCGTCTGTTTCTCTCTCCACACACACGCACATGGGCAGTCAAATGGTTGTTGCAAAAAAAAGAAACGTGCCATGTTGAGTTCACGGAGCAATTTGAATGTGATTATGTAAATGGCGCCTCGCTCGATCCACGTGACTAGCGCGGACATCTGGAGTCGCCGCCGGATGTTTTTACGACCGCGGAACCGCCTGGCGGCGTGAGAGCGGCTTTAAATTCCTCGCACACGCCTCTAAAAAGCGACAGAGCGTTTTTTACGTATATTTAGTTTAAAATCAAAGGAAACCAGAGGTTGTGGCGGTCGCGGTTATCTTTTTAGCCAAACTAGAAAAGCTGCCGCTGTGATATTGAAAATTAGAGATGGAAATTGGTCACTGTGTGCGACAGAGAGAGAGAGAGAGAGAGAGAGAGATTCTTTTTTTTCTTTTTTGAAAAACACGTTATTCACAATTTCTTAGCTTTTACACCGTTTCTTTAAATATAAAGTGTATCAGGTTGAAAAAATCAGGTTGTTTAAAATCAAGTTCAAACAAATAAAACATGTCTTACCGAATAAAAAGTGGCGCAAACACCAGCTCCTCCTCCACCACAGAACAAATAATACCTTTAAAACACCACCGTTGTTTGAAAGCATCCAGGTCTCCAATGTGTTTGTAAAACCTGAACTCCAGCCAGAGTCTGGCTCTGATGTTACAGAGAGAGAGAGAGAGAGAGAGAGAGAGAGAGACATTGGAGGACGATATGCAGCTTTATGTTTGCCCACACAGAGCGGGAGACGTCAAAAGTGTGCAGCGCGCGTTCTCTCTTTGTTCTTATTCTCTTTAAATGCCGATAGAAGAACAAAACCCAGGATGAGCGGATCTCGTCACATGTGCTCTGTGTTTCCCTCCGTGCGGCCGGCTGTCACTTATTCCTCTGTTGTCGCCTAAAAACATTAATAACCGTTAAACTCTGTGACATTTATCTTCTTTGCCGTGAACACGGAGAGATTATTTAGAGATGATCCGGCGCCCTGACGGCATTAATATTCACTAATGCAACAACTGTGGCTGTAAAGAGTCCCCAGCAGATGCACGGTGTACTCCTGTGGCGTCAGCTGTTTGTTTGAGCCTCTTTAATAGATCAGAATATGTCCATTACTCTACAGATGTACTTCTTCTGCATGAACTTGGGAAGATGGACTGAGATTGTGTTGATTGACTTTTGTCTTTTAGCTATTTTTGGAGGATTAGTCCATACAAAATGCTTAATAATGGCCTGTAGCTATAAGTATGAAGACATTATGAATATGAGTGGTTACAACTATGATCATACAGTGCTATAAGCAGATTATAATAGTAGATTTGGGACATAGATGTCATGTAAAGTGTAACCGTAATTATTTAGCACGTTTGTGTATTTATTTGTCTTCATGGTATTTTCATTTAAAGTGTTGCTACATTTCATTGAACTTTAGATATAAAGAAACTCATTAAAAAAAAAATGTGTGGCCTCAAAGAGACGGATTCACATCCCACTCTGTCGTTACACATCTCAGGCGCCGCAATGTGCATCATTCCTCGCCTGCTGGCTGCAGCGTTACTGTTCTCACAGTCAAAGATATAACACAGTCCAGGCCAGAGAGGCCATCAGGCAGAGAGGGGGGGGGGGGGGGTCTGTGATCTAAAGTGCTGATACCACAGTAACGCCAGAGAGCGCCGCTGCTCAGTTTAATTCAGTGTGACCCTGACAGCCGGTTATCGGGCGTATGCCGGGTGGTCCGTATTGATGCCGCCGCCGACCTCAAGTTGTACCCGACGTGAGTCATAAAAAGAAAAAGAGTCTTTCCTGAGTCACTGACTGCATCGGGGGGGGGGGGGACTCTGGGGTGAAGGCGTCACTGGTCTGCTCTCCAGGATCTGTCCGGGGTGTCCTCTCTGCATGTGGGCCGTGGCGATGTGGCGATGTTCAATGAATCTATTAAACCAGCGTCGCTTTGGTTTGATGTCGAGAGATCTCACTTGTGGTTTTGATAATACAACATTTTTAAAAAGAAGAAATATACACTTTTATAGATCCCTGTGGGGGGAATTCTCCTCTGCATTCAACCCATTATTAAGGAGCAGCGGGCTGCAGTGACTGGGGGTTGAGTGCCTTGCTCAAGGACACTTCACCATGGAACTAATGGGGAGAGCGGGGATCGAACCGACTACCTTGTGGTTTACGGGACGACCAATCTCCCCACATGAGCTATGTACAAACACAAAGGAGGACCTGCTCATCAACACATTGCTCTACAACTCGGGTTAATAAACATTATTATGCAACCTTTAGTGCCTTGAAAGGCGCCTTATAAATATGATGTTTATTATAATAATAATAATTATTATTATTATTATAATTATTATTATTATTATTTAAATGTGCGTAAATACGCCAGCTTCCATGAATCAAAGCGGTCTTATTCAAGTGGAAAAAAAACAGAAAGCACATCATTCACACACACGTACACACACACACACACACACACACACACACACTTACTTTCCATGCGTGTGCCCTTATGTGCAGGTAAGGGCGGAGCGTTCGGCTTCACGTCGGACCCCAGCGAGCTGAAGGGCGAGCTGTACCACACGGCGCTGAAGAAGAGCTCCCAGGGGTTTGGCTTCACCATCATCGGCGGCGACCGCACCGACGAGTTCCTGCAGGTGAAGAACGTGCTGGGCGACGGGCCCGCCGCCCACGACAAGAAGATGGCGTCCGGTGAGCAACAACAACAACAAAACGTTTATATTTATATATATAAAGTATATATATATACAGTATATATATGTATTTTTAAAGCTTCTCTCACCAGCATAACTGTTTTCAGCTGCGCTCGCATAAAAAGGGTTTTCAAGGGTTTTCTACCTCTCCATTAGTTTTCTAATAATAATAATACGTATATTCTATTGCGCTTTTCATAGTACTCAGAGACGCTTCTAAGGCGATAACACAAAGTACCACTAGAACATGGAGATGGGCCTCTACACACCTCTGGAGAGACTTCATTAAAAAACAGAGAATAGTCATCTACCACATTAACTATGTAGAGAGAGGATTTCTGATTCATTTAATGTTATCATCATTTCATTTTCATTGAAAAAAAAGAAAAATAAGGACATTTCTAAGTGACCCCAAACTTTTGAACGGTAGTGTATATAAATATATGTTGCAACCTTGTACCAGCTGTGCTACCACAATGCACCTGGAGGTAATTCATCGTACCTCTGTAGTGCTCATCACACTAGAGTGCTGCTCAGGTCTGGGCAACAATGGAAAATATGAAAGTGGGCCATGGAATAAAGTGATAGAAATAAACGGACAAAAGGGAAAATAGAGAGCCAAAACAAAAATACGAGAGAGCAAGGGGACATTGTAAAAGAAGGACAGGATCGAGAGCCGCGGTGTCTGGATTAAATAAAGGAATAGAAACTCAACTCCCCGTTCCTCTCTTTCCCGCTCCAGGTGACGTCATAGTTGAGATCAACGGGATGTCAGTGCTGGGCAAGACGCATCCAGACGTGGTGCAGATGTTCCAATCCATCCCCGTCAACCAGTACGTGGACATGGTGCTCTGCCGCGGGTACCCGCTCCCCCCCGACGTGGACCTGAGCAGCGACGACCCCCTCCCGCCTCCGCCCCCCCCGCCGGCCCCCCAGCCCCAGCAGGCGCTGCACGGCGGCGAGGTGGTGACGGCCGTGCCGCTCATCAACGGGCAGCCCCTCCTGGTGAAGGGCGACGTGCTCCACGGCTCCTCGCAGGAGCTCCACTACGTCACCACGGACGCCAGCGGGCGGCCCGTGGTGGCGGCGTTGCCCAACGGGCGGCACGGGGAGGCGGCGGCGGCGGCGGCGGCGGCGGCGGCGGCGCTGGCGGCGCTGGCGGGGGCGTCGGGGATGCTGCAGCCGGAGCTGGCGAGCGTCCCGCTGGTCAAGGGGCCCGGGGGATTCGGGTTCGCCATCGCCGACTGCCCGCTGGGCCAGAAGGTGAAGATGATCCTGGACGCCCAGTGGTGCCGCGGGCTGCAGAAAGGCGACATCATCAAGGAGATCAACCGGCAGAACGTGCAGACGCTCAGCCACGCCCAGGTGGTGGACATCCTCAAGGACCTGCCCGTGGGCAGCGAGGTCAACGTGCTGGTGCTGCGAGGAGGTGAGAGAGGTGGCGTTTCTCTCTTCTTCGACGCGACACTCGCAGGGTTGAATAAGACGGGGCGCGGCGGCCTTTGCCGCAGTGCGAGCAGCGGTTCGGTCCCTCCCCCTCCCCGTGTGTGTCATCTTGTGCTTCTTCAAGTTGCTCCTGGCCTCGGGGCACGTGTTGCACTTGAAGGGTTTCTATCGAGGACCGACGGAGAGAAACAAAACTTAAAACGAAATTCTAGTCGAGCCGAGCCGTACTGAGCACTGGAAATGCGGCATTATTCTTCCTCCTATCATTCTATTCATTCTATCATTCTATCATTTTATCATTCTATCCATCCTATGATGTAACACAATGTCAATACAACTTGAACAGGGCCCATGGGAGCTGGGGTGGTGCTGTGGCGTGTGTGCGTGTGTGTGTGTGTGTGTGTGTGTGTGTGTGTGTGCGTGTGTGTGTGTGTGTGTGTGTGTGTGGGTGGGGGGGGGTTTGTGTGACCACACCCGCCGTTGTTCTGTAAGAGCCTTGGAGACGCCACTGTGTCCGCGGTCCGTAGGTCACCGCGACCCAGACCGCCGCCAAGCAGATGCAACCCGCACCCCCCCGCAGCGGGGTTGCGTTCAATGATCCCGCTGGAATCCGACATCGCGGCGTCTTCGCTCGTTTTTCTCTCCAGCGTCCCTTCTGCCGACTCCCGGTCCGTTCCACGTCGGAGCAGGAGTTACATCAGCGAGGGGAGCGCCGGCTTCCAGAGGCGAGCGGGAGGAGGAGGCGCCCTTCAGATGTCTCTGACATCATCTCCACCCCCCCCCCCCCCACACACACACACACACACACACACACACACACCCGGGGGATTCACTGCGTAAACCGATGAACCCCGGATTGTCTTTGATCATCAGGCGACTTCTGCGACTTCTAAACCCACGGCCCCTTCAAGAGCTAAACGACTACAGAGGGGCCTCCACCCCGTGGCCACCCCCCCCCCCCCCCCTTATTAGACAACGGCCTATGGCTTGGAGGAGCGCATGTCTGTGTGTGTATGTCTGTGTGTGTGTGTTTCAGGTGTGTGCACACTACACTGTTTTTTTAAATTATGAATTCTGATGTCGGATTAGGAATTTCGCAGCGCGGCGTAAAAAGAAAATTGCTGCCGCGTCTCCCCTCTGACATCCGGCTCCGTTAACCCCTTCATCACTTCATCGAGCCGACTCCACAGGACTGTGTGTTAATCCAGTTAATGCAGGGGAGTTGAGGGGCGAGGGGGGGGGGGAGGGGGCTGCAAGAGATGATCTGTAGGGAACAATCTGAGCGCTTGAGCTGGAACGTGTGTGGGAGAGAGAGAAAGAGAGAGAGAGAGAGAGAGAGAGAGCTCATTGAATTATATGCATGACTCTCTGGTGCACTCCCCCGTCTCCTCCCCCCCCGCAGTGGGCCTCCCTCATGTCGCTGAGCACATGTACACACGTCCCTCCTCTCACGTTCCCGATGTCTCTCTGATTCTCACGTGGACGCGTGTTCACTAATGGAGGTTCCTCAGGGAGGAGTCCACACCTCCTGGTTTGGGGTTTATTCTGCCCGGCCGCCCCGCCGGGCCTCAGCCAGAGAGCCAGTGCCATCTGGTGGACGCTGCGTTGGGGAAACCGCGGTGGTCGTATCTGTGTTTCTCACCATCTTCCTGTCTCTGTGTCTCTCCATAGGTCAGACCACCCCCGTGAAGAGTCTGAGGCCTGTGAGTAAAAACATCTCTCTTCCCATTCCTCTATTGTTTCCCCCTCGGGGACCGGACCCGCTTTTTCTTTCTTTTTTTGTCGTTCCGCTCAACCCAGTAGAGCCTCTCTGTTGCATCGAATTAAATGATAGCCATACATTTGAATATTGATTATGTTTCCGGGGCGCCTCCCTTTGTTTGCTCTGAAGAACGGTCCTAATGACTTCCTTTCACTATTGTCAGGGGATTGCAATGCTAATGAAGCCCGGATGAGCCTCTTTAGATATGGTGGTATTATTAATACGAGGGTTTACAGATAGAAGTAAGTTGGCCTTTTCCGCGTGAATGGACCCGCCACGGGGAAATCTGCCGTTCCTCCCATGGCGTTTAAATGACATTAGAATCTCATCGCTTAGCCTTTAAAACAATTGAAGGCGTGAGAAGTTAAAGCGCCTATGTTTAAAACAGCCAGTGGGGGTGACCTTTCACTTTCACTTTCGCTATGACGAGCAGAGACGGTCGATACGTCCGAGGAGGAGGAGGAGGAGGAGGAGGACGCCAAAGGATCGAATGTAAAAACCTAAAAGTGGCCTTTTGGTAGTTGAAGGACACGTGAGGGCTGATGGTTCACGTGTTTTCCCTTCAGAGAGCGGAAATGACGGCCAGCACCGAGACTCTGGACGGGATGGTGGACTCCGCCCCCCAGGCCCTGCCCTACCACACCAACACGAGCCCCCTGCGCTCCGCCGACTCCCCGAAAAGAGACGCCGCCGACATGTACCTGAAGTCCAAAGCCCTGCTGGACAGCAGACGTGAGTGGAGACCGAAACCCCCCTCCGACATTGCATGTTCTCTATAGGTCGTGGAATTCCTGCTACCAACTACGCCACTGCCCTGTTGAGACTCCGCCCACTGTTGAGACTCCGCCCCCTGTTGAGACTCCGCCCACTGTTGAGACTCCGCCCACTCCTCCTCTCTCGTCTCCATCGTGGAATATGCCGACTATGAACTATTCATACACTCTGTCATATTCATTGAATGTGTTTTAAAAAACACTTTCCCGAAGTTACGCAAAGATATTAACGGTGCGATTAGACTTCGGGAACATTTAGCGATAACGGAAAGGGAAAACCAAAATTAACCTTAAAGGCAAATAATCCCTAGCAGACAAACACTCACATGTGTAAACAAGACAACGGTTTTAGAGAGATTAGCTCAAGTTGACTCACAGCTAAACCTGAATTGTCATTTCATAAGAAAGGTCAAAATCTTCACTAACGAAATGATTTGCTACTTTTTATTTGGGAGTTTCTCCTGATCCGATGTGAGGTTTTGGGACAGGGATGTCTATGTGTACAGATTGTAAAGTAATTCGTGAAATTGAGCTATACAAATAAATTGAGTTAAATTATAAGCGTCTATCGTCTGGCTCCATTTGAAGCCCCTCACCCAGTTGTGTCTCGTCCACAGAGCCTCACACCAAAGACATCGATGTGTTTCTGAAGAGAGACATCGAAACCGGCTTTGGCTTCCGCGTGCTGGGAGGAGAAGGTCCCCAACAGCCAGTGAGTACCTCAGGACCATCTCGAATGCAGGCGTCGTACGGTCATGGAAAACCTGGAAAAGTCATGGAATTATAAAATGGTCATTTCCAGGCCTGGAAAAGTCATGGAAAATACGTAAATCATAAAAGTTTTGGAAAAGTCATGGAAATGTGTTATAATCACATGTTCAATTACGGCGAGTTTTAAATAATTAATGTTTTTGAAAGGAAGACTCAAATTATAAACCAAGTCCAAACAGATGGATTTGCACATAAAGGATAATAGTTTGATTAAAAGAATAAACATTTATATATAAGTGTTTCTAAGAATAAACATGTATAGTAATGTTTATTCTTTTAATCAAACTATTGTCTCTCATTCATTTGTTTTGTAATTGTCATTGTTTCAATACTACATTTTAAAAAAGTGTTCATGTACACACCGAGATTTTAGTTTGGTCATGGGAATTTGGTTTAATGTCCTGGAAAAGTCATGAAAAAGTCATGGAATTCCACTGGTCAACATGTGTACGAACCCTGCGAATGCTAAATATTTAAATCTCGGCCGATGCCGTAAACGGGACGGTTGCTGCCCCGATGCGTATTGATCCGTTCCTCCGCCCCTCCTGTCAGAACGTCTTCCCCCAGGTCTACATCGGGGCCATCGTGGCCAACGGAGCGGCGGAGAAGGACGGCAGCCTGAGAGCCGGAGACGAGCTCATCGGCATCGACGGCGTGATGGTCAAAGGGCGCTCGCACAAGCAGGTGCTGGATCTGATGACCAACGCCGCCCGCAACGGCCACGTCATGCTGACCATACGCAGGAAGGTCATCTACAGAGGTGAGGGGCGCATTTTGTTTGCGTCTAACTTTTTTTTACGTGGATGTCCGGCCTCCAGCTGATGGTGAATGTCGTCCACTGAAGAATTCATTGAGCTGGCGTGTGATGTAGTGACCGATGAAGCTGATGTCCACTGAGTGCACGACTGTGTTGGCTGTGCCTACATGTACCAGGATGCATTGCGGATCAAGCAGCGAGTTTTCAATGTTACGCAAGATCTCGGTTTTTTTTTTTAAAAGAAGGAAATATTCAAACAAAAAATATTTTTTTTTAAATACAAGCGTGAACCTTCTGAATTCAAGTTTCTTCCACCGAACCGAAACAAGGTTCGATGCCACGTTAACTCATCGTAAGACTTGATTGAAACTGGAGGGAAGAAGCTACATCAAAATCCTTCATTTAAAATGTCGGATGGGGAACTTTCCATTTTTACCTTCATATTTATGAATGCAAAAGCAGCTTTTTGCTGTTTTTTAAAGATTAAATGAACAGCGATCCGTCCTAAAATGTGTCCAGATTCTGAGGATGTTATTCCTCTGAACGCGAGGCGACTGTAGGTCAGCGGGTTGGCGGTTCAAGCCCTAGTCGATGTGTCCTTGAGCAAGACCGTCGACCCTGAGTGTCTCCCTGTAGCTGAGTCCACTGTGTATGAGTTACATAATTCTACGTCTTTATGAATAAAAAGCATCAGCTAAATGTAATCTAATGTAATGAACACCAAATATCTCATTGGACTTTCCTGAGAGGAATGAATCCTCCAGCAGTGATGCGTTTTGCGTTTTGCATTTTGACGGAGACCAAAGCCGCTTGATGCTCGATTCTAGATGTCGCTATAAATAGTTATTCAGTGGATTAAATACAGAGGAACTGAGAGAGCACTGGACACGCTGTTTGTTTCACCGCCTCGCTTGTGGATTCAGGGAAGAGAGAGAGAGAGAGAGAGGCCTCGCACAGAATGCCTGAGTAGTCTCCTCTCCTCTCCTCCCCGGTTGCCACTGGCAACCACTTTCAACATCCACGATCTGTAGACAACGCTGCTGCACTGTGACATTGTTTATACTATTTGTTTATTTGCATATCTCTTGTGCACGAGCACACGTTGGGCACCGGAACGCTTCGTGAAAAAATAATAAAAACTGAGGCACGCGGATTGATTTGCATCCGTTGCTCTGCGTCTGGTCCCAGACGCCACGGAGGAGGAGGCTCAGGACATGGCCCCGGTGCTGGTGAACGGTTCTCCCAAGCTGCCTCGCCTGCCGATGCCCAGCGCCATGGACCACGAGTCCTTTGACATCACGCTGCACCGCAAGGACTCGGAGGGCTTCGGCTTCGTCATCCTCACCTCCAAGAGCAAACCGCCGTACGGAGGTGAGGGTCCGCCTCCTTATCTGAGGATTTCCCTCACGAGCACAGTATATGTTTGGGGGAATTTAGATCGAGCGATGGAAACATTTTTGTTTCCTTCTGACGAAGTTTACTTGTGCAAAAATGGATGAGCCCACAGTTACTTAATTTTCAGAAAATCTTTCAGAAAATGCAGATAAAGTAAATGGTATATATATATATATATATATATATATATATATATATATATATATATATATATAATAGACTTCAGAATTTTTTTGTAAATGGTATATATATATATATATATATATATATATATAATATATACATAGACATATATAGACAAGTCTATTTACCATTACCATAAATATATATATATATATATATATAAATAGACTTCAGAATTTTTTTGTAAATGGTATATATATATATATATATATATATATATATATATATATATATATATATATTAATATATACATAGATATATATAGACAAGTCTATTTACCATTACCATAAATATATATATATATATATATATATATATATATATGTTAATGAACTTGTCTATATATCTATATATCTATTTGTATACATATATATATATATATATATATAAATGGACTTGTCTATATATATATATATTAATGAACTTGTCTATATATATATGTATATGTATGTATATATATATATATATATATATATATATATATATATATAAAAATATATATATATATGTAAATGGACTATATAGACAAGCCCCAGAACAGCCACACAAAGACTCATTCATCCCATCCAACTAGACGTCGTCTGTTGATGCTCTGCATTGTTTATTATGACTGACGAAGGAGACGGCGTTAGCTGCTTTGTATTTCATGTCATAATCCACCATTGTTTCTCTTTTGAAGCCGATACAAACTCTTGAAAACAATTCACGGCCTGAAAACAGATTGCAGCTTAACAAAGCTGCGTGAGTCGGCTGCGATGTCGGCTTTCTAGACGCACGTCTCTCATCTGAGCCTCGCGGTCTAATTTCCCGCCACGTCATTTCAGTCATCCCGCACAAAATCGGCCGGATCATCGACGGCAGCCCCACCGACCGCTGCGGCCTGCTGCACGTCGGCGACCGCATCACGGCGGTCAACGGGCGCTCCATCATCGAGCTGTCGCACAACGACATCGTGCAGCTCATCAAGGAAGCCGGCACCGTCGTCACCCTCACGGTGGTACCCGAGGACGGTGAGTGTGTGTGTGTGTCTAAGACTGACTGTTCTAATAATTGTTTTAGGCCAAGTTGAGAGTTAAATAATGAACTTTTCTTCCGCTATGCTGTCGAGGGATTCTGCAATTCCGTATTTGTCATTTTTGTACGCCCATCTCAGAATACAAGGGTCCTCCATCTGGAGCCAGCTCAGCGAAACAGAGTCCGGCTCTCCAGCACCGGACCACGGGGCAGAGGTCCATCCTGCAGGACGAGCGGTAAGAACCGACTCTCAGCAGAGGAACACGGCCTTTAGAAATACTCCTAAAACATCTTGTGCATAGCAGTCGATTTCCACTCTAAGGAACTGAACTGGGACTTTATTAACCAGCCCCCCCAGTGCACAGCTGAACCCTGTGGGAGTGGTTGAAGGCCATCTCGCTGGTCAATATTGGACTTCAAATACCCTTAAATGAAAAGAAAAAATGACCTTCTATAAAACATTATCACTTTATTACACTGCAAAAATTCAGCCAAATTATCTGCCAACAGAACAGGAAAATTTGACTTGCCAAGATTTCTTAAAACAAGTGAAATGCTCCAACATTAAAACTGCCTTGTAAGAAGAAATATCTTGTCAGTCAAAAAACAAGCATACAAGCTTAATTTGAGATATTTCATTTTACTAAGATTTTATTTTTTGCAGTGTAGGCCTTACTGAGAAAATGATTGTGCTGCCTTTATGTTTTTATACCTCTTAACTTGTAGTGGCTAACTCAGAGCAAACGCCGAGACGAAAAGATTTCTCTCAACAAAGACGGCGCCGTAATGAACATAAAGGGATAATAATGTGTACGTATGGACGTTAATGCCTTGAGGAGCGATGCAGCCTGATGATTACCACGTCCAGACGCCCTGATTTAATATCCACTTCAGGTTTTCTCGTCGGGGCTTTTCGTGCCCGTGGCCCGCGGCACGTTGTCGACGGCATCTGTTCCTGCGGTGATGCATCTGTTTGGTTTTTTTAGTTACAACCTGGACCTG
>CM070109.1:3575903-3670903 GCA_036178185.1 Liparis tanakae | reverse complement strand
TCCGACACATCTCCACAGTCCTCTCCACACCCCCCCGGGGCGTCCATCTTCACTTCCTCTCCCTTCTCCGGCAAACTGAAACATTCCCACAGCTGGAGCAGCCTCTCTCCGCGGGGCGTCCGTCCCCGTGGCAACAGCGCTTTGAGCTCGGTGGAGGAGATCAGCGAGTGGACGGACCGAGAGGCAGACGGGCCCTCTCCCGCCTCCTCTGAGCATAGCAGCTTCTCCAGGAGGACCAGGCCCCCGAAAGACTCCAGAGAGCTAAGCAGCCCAAAGAAACCCGAGGAGACGTTTCCTAAAGCCAAAGAGCAACATCACAGACCCCAAAAGACCGAGAGTCGGGCGCGGGAAGAACCGCCGGGCAGGACCAGGACGCCTCAGACGAAAACCGGACCCACGAGCCCCGGGAAGTCTCCCGTAGCTCCGCCCACGCAGCTCGCAGAGCATCAGCAAGGCCCTCAGAGGAGGTTAAAAGACTCGACCAGCAGGGAGAGCTTGGATCGTGAGAAGAGAAACGGCAAAGGGGGGGCGGACCTCGAGATCCGGAGGCATTCGCAAAGGCGGGAGCTGGAAGGGCCGGTCGAGCAGACCAGGCCGAGTTTCAAAGGGAGGGCGGCGGCGGTGGCGGCGGCGGCGGCGGCGGCGGCGGCGTCTCACCACCACCGGACGTCTCCCCGTACGGTCCGGGAGGGCGAGAAGGGGCCGGGCAGAGACCCGGGGCAGAGGGACGCTAACGGGAGGGGCCCGTCCACAGAGGACAGGACCGCGAGCAGGGAAGCCGTCAAGGAAAGGGAATCGAGAGAAATGCGTAGCAGAAAGGGCTCCGTGGGTTTGCCGAGGGACGCCAGAGGAAGAGGAGACGCGTCGTCGTACCCCAAAGACGTCCGAGGCCGGGTGGACCCCGCGGCCCCGACGGACAGCTCCCCGGGGGGGCCGCAGACCCCCAAGGGACCCATCAGCCCCGGCCCTTGGAAGAGGCCCTGCTCGGCCAAGATCCTCACCGAGGCCGAGGTCCTCCGCGACCCCTTGTGATGTCGAGTGATCGAGATCCTCGAGCAGGCGCCCCTCGGAGGATTGTTGTTCCTTCTTTTTCTGAGTTCTTCCATAAAAAACGAGAAGTTTGCGACCTGGTGCCACTTTTATTGCCCTTCTTTTGGACCGCGTTCGCTCTTCTTTTGGGGGGGGGGAGTCCCGTGACACCCCGTGACGGCTCGTAGCAGCGCCCGCCCCTCCTCCGCCTTGCTTCAGCCTCTTCGACGAGGGCTCATGCTAGGAGGCGAGACATTTTGAAATGTGAAGATATATATATATATATACATATATGTGTATATATATATATGTATATTCGTGCCAATCCTGGGAGCCTCCTGTGGAAAACGCCGACGACCAACAGCGCTTCACCCATTACAATGCAATGACCCATATGCAAAGAGAAAGGCCTCTCGCCTGTAGTGTACACCAAGTGTGAGCGTCACCTCTGGTTTAATTTAGCTCTCGGCCTCATTGGGGGATATTTTGACACATCTTTTTTTATATATATATAAATGTTTGCTCAACTGCATGCAGTCGGCCCCTTCTGCTGTTTTTTTTACTGCACGTGTTCTGCACACCGCCAGAGGATGAAACCCCGCTTCTCGTTTATCGTTCTCATCCTCACCACCCGGCAGATTTATGATACAATCCCAGCAAGCGTTCACTTTTCCCCGGCGGACTCTCCACTGTTCTACGATTATAGACATCGCTCTTAACGGTTCCATTAAAAAGACCAGAAACTTGTGGTTTGAGATGTTGTTTACCATGTGTATGATAACCAACCGGTGTGTAATTTATTGAGACGATAGAGTAATGTGTGTATATGTAGCCGTACCAAGCCATTCCACATTTTGATAGCGATTTCAAAGATGTGTCTCATGCTCTCTGTGTTCCAGTGGAACACGACCACGGATCTTGTAGTTCATGAAGTGTGTGGGTAACGTGCAAAGCGCTGTACCAAATGTTTGCATTCGCGCAAAACGTGTCTCATTGTGAAATAATATATATATAAATATATATATATATATATATATATATATTTGAACGTGTCATGTTTTTGCAGATCCTAACTTTTAAAAATATCTATTGAAATTCCATTGCACTGCATCTGCCCTTGTAGCATAACAGAATGACCACGAGTCGTATTCAATTTGTGACGCTGACTCGCTACTACCCATTTTATTATCGTTATCGTTACTGTTATTTTTTTATAGAGCTATTTCAGTTTTTCTACAAAATAAAAGAAGAAAAAGATTCACTATTTAAGGCCAGCATATGGCAATTTATGTAATAATGTGCAAGTTCTGAGTCGTGTCCCTGATGTTTTTTTTTTTACGTTTGACTGGGTTTAAAAAAATATATATATATGAGGGTTTTAAATATGTATTTGTATCTGACAGGGTAGCTTGAAGGATAATGGAGCTGAGAGCGCGATGTGGCAGGTTTACTGAGGTATTAAGCATGCTGCTGATGTACGACAGGTAGACAGAGATCCCAACTTCTTACTTCTTTTATTTTGTAGGGTTGAGCTGGTGAGATCAACAGTTGGTTCAGTGACAATGAGACACGGTCAAATCTCTCCTGCTGTCGAACCAGAGAAACTTAACTATCCTCGACGTACCTGCGGATATGATTTATGAGGTGGAGACATATTCAGAGGAGCTCAGGGAACACGGTATAGTAGCAAAGCGTGTGAGATGACGGTTGAGCTCTGTGATGAGAACCTGTGTGATTGCATCAGGGAGTTTTCAGGTGAAAGGAATACTCGCGGACGTGCTGTGAGCCAATCAGTGGGAGTTTTTTTGTGCAATAGTACTAGCGGTTGGTTGAATGAGTAAATCCAGCCCTGAGTGTCAGGTACAGATAGGCAGGTGCCACTGGTGAGTCAGATAAAGGCCATTTTTATCATCGCACTGTTGTAGTCCTTTTATGCTTTTATTTTGAAATGTTTTTTCTCTTCTTCTTTTAGTCTCATCTCTGTATCATACCGTGGCCTTGCATCGCTTCATTAGAAAGTTTAAAAACAAATAAACAATCCTTGTGGTATCTTCTACATTGTGTAGGAACGGTAGATGTAAATGTTTGTACATTGTACAGCACCTTTATAAATACTCTGGTGAGTGCTCTTTCGGGAGGGGGAGGGGGGGCGGGGGGGGTAAACCAAAAAAAAGAAGAAAAATAGAGGTATATTAAAATCGCTCCATTATTTTTTTATGTAAAGAAAGAGAACATATTTAAAAAAAGAAAAATGAATTGGAAAAAAAAAGGATGGACTATGACCTTGACATGGTGTTTCCTGTTCATGCACTGAAAAATAAAGTTTTACTGAAAACACCCTGTGGACCTCTTCACTCCATCAATCCATTATCCTCGCACTTGGCTTTCCAGGCATCCCTCTCCTCAGCAACATGTTCCAGCTCTACCTGGGGGGGCAGGGGGATGTTCACGGTCCAAGGCTATAGATAAAAAGGAACAATCAAGCGGTGTACCCTGAGGTCTCTCACCAGTTGGATGTGCTCAGGAAGCCTCTTGGGGGGGGGGGGGGGGTCCAAAGGCCTCCTGATCAGATGCCCCCAGAGCACTCATCAACAAGGAAACCCTGAGATACTTGAACTCCCTCGCTTGGGAGCAGTTACTGACACCCGAGGCGAATCAACTTGTACTGAAAATAAAACACACATAAATGCATTTTATTAAAACCGCGTCCATTCTATGTGTCCATAGGGAATTGTTTTATGGTCATATTTAGATTAATGTGTTTCTCGCTGCGACATTGCAGTCCCCTCACGTGCAAAGCGGCATAAGCCACTGTTACTAGGGCAGATATCCGGTTGCCATGGTAGCCGTGCTCAGAGACGATGCTTTTTTCTTTTTTTTTCAATTACAAGAGGAAGCTCAGGCTTCCTATGTGAAATGCGTGCATCATTTACATATCCATATTCAAAACCCCGTCTATCTGCACTGGGAACATAAATTAACCCGAGAAACATGACTGAAAATACTGCATTATAAAGAGGTGTAAATTGCACAACCTGTACACTGTTGATCAAATAGTCCACAATATATATTTATGTTTTTGTCACTCGTAGACGCAGTTATAGTTCATGTTCATCAGAATGTGATTATATGCAGGAAGCTTATAAAACTAGGTTCCTGAACGATGCATTGCACTTTGGATGGCTGCTGTGACCTCCATGATGTGCGTGACCTCCCTTTGACCTCCGGTTTGAATGGGAGCGGCCCGGTGAATCAGACCGTAGAAGAGCATCCCTAATAGCTGCAGAGCGATAATCGACTTAATTGAAATCAGTTAAATGAATTAAAAATGATTGAACTGGATCGTATTGACGATTTCACACCAGATTTATTTGCCTTTAAACTCCTTTTTTTTCCTATCGGGACATTTTACTCTCTCAGCGTTTTCATAAATAGCTTTTGAAGAAGATATGATTTTTAAACTGCTCCAACTCTAATTATGTTGCATTCATGTTGAACAGAAGATGATACATTATTATAAGAATAAGATGTATTTGTCGTGGCCGGTGCAACCTAAAAAAGCCAAGAAGCGGATATCGATAGCTTGGATTTATTTAAAGTTATAGGTGTAAGTATATATAATATAAGTTATCATACCAGCACTTCACTTCTTTCTTTTTTTTCAATCACAATAAATACAAGGCATTTTTTATATGTTTTAAACTGGTGCAATACTTTACGGACAATGTTGTGCAAAAATAATGCAGCATTAGGCACGCACTGAATGACGTCTCACACCGGAAGTAAACAACAACACACGATGTTTGCATCGCGATCATCCTGCCTTCATTGCCTCTGAGCTTCTTGTTGTTGTGCAGTTCATATTTCTCACCATTAGATGTCGCGAATTTTCAGGCAAGTGTTTAGTGTTTATGGTCTAAAAGAAGTGCACACAGTGTGACTATAAATCATTCTTATGGGGCATTAGAAGTCGATTTCAGAAGAGATTATCATTACGCCTTACCATCCGTCAGAAATGTGTGTGTAATAATGCAAAATATGTGTTTTTTTTAATCCTGCTGCTCTTGAACGTCTCATCCCCTGTAAGTATCCCCTGAGCGTGGGACCGCCAGGTGAGCTACAAGTGGAAACATATTTGGGAGGCAGCCTTCTTTTTTGTTCTTCCTCGTAATCGGACGTGAGGAGAAGCAGATGCATTCTTCTGGGGCCGGTCGGTGAAGGAGGGAGGTGTCTTTAACGGTTTACTTGGACAGGGTGTTTGGAGAGATAAGAGGAGCAGGCCATGCCACTGCTCTCTCAAGGCAGAAGGGAGAATTCTACTAATGGCTTGTTTTTTGTTGTATCGCCCTAAAAGCCCACGAGGAGCACCACCACAGGCTTTTACAGGTCACTCTTTATTGGCTTTGTGTCAGCTTCGAGTTGGCAGACCAGTGGAACCTGCGGCCTTCTATTAATAGCCCCCCTTTCTAGTGATTTTAATGTACACACTCAAATAAAAAAAGTCCTCCCTCCTGGTGTTTCCTCACTGGTTCCCTTTGCTTTTCAACTTTTGTCTCCATGGTTTCCACATAATCCGTGTTTCTGAGGCAACTCATAGGCCCCAGTCAACACAACTTGTATGGTGGAAATTGGGTGGTGGAGAGAACTCCCTGAAATGTGAGTGTGTGTGCGTGAGTGTTTGAGTGTGTGTGTGTGTGTGTGTGTGTGTGTGTGTGTGTGTGTGTGTATGTGTGTGTGTGCGTGTGTGTGCGTGCGTGTGTGTGAGGTAATGAGGCACAGCCCCCCTTGTTGGAGAAAACTGTGGAATGTATAAGGCTCTAGCCCAAAACCTCACAAAGGGGCTGCGGCTGTGTGCTGGAGGACATGAAAAACACCCAAATCCTCACCATCACAACCCCAGACTGATTCATTGTTTATTTGATTAATTGTTGTTAGTTACAACAGGAATGAAAGTAATATTATTATTTTCCACGGTTGCAAAAAACGGAATGAAGGTTTCCCCCTTAGAGGTCCAGGAGAGGGAATACCCCCTTCTCTTTCTTCCAGGACACACCCACAGCTTCATAGTCTCCACTTCTCACGGGAGGAGGGACAACGCCGCGGACCTGCTGGGAGTTCGTGTTAATTCACTCATTAATTCACTTCCTTTGTATATAAAACTCTCATCTTTCCAAACTGTGAGCTGTTCAGATGGGTCTTCGGTTGTGTGTGCAGGTCTCGGGTCGCTCGGAGACCTCCGGCTGCGTCGTCGAGCCAGACGCCGGAAGACATTCACGAGAAAACAGGACACTTCCGGTTTAGACTGTCAAAATAAGACCGGTTTATTTTGTTGCCAGATAGCTAGAAGAGGTGGGTAAGAAATAAATGTAGGAATGACATGAAAACATAAACTAAAACACAATCAACCCTATAGGAATGCAACACGGCCCCCAGGTAGCCCATGCATTTGTAATTTGTTGTATGTGTATGTATGTATGTATGTATGTATGTATGTATGTATGTATGTATGTATGTATGTATGTATGTATGTATGTATGTATACAGGATATATATATATATTTAAAGGTATACATATTTTGATATACATATATATTTGTTTATATACACATATATATATATATATATATATATATATATATATATATATATATGCATATATTTATTTGTATATACATATACACACATATATATGTTGTTTTAATATATACATACATATGTATATATATTTATATATATATAAATATATATATGGGTACATATATGTATATATGTGCATATATGTGTCAAATATATATATATATATATATATATATATATATATATATATATATTTATATATGTGTTGTAGATATATTTGTATATATATATGTGTGTGTGTGTTTTTATATATATATATATATATATATATATATATATATATATATATATTTGTATTGTATATATATATATATATATATATATTTAAAAGAACTCCATGTGTGTTCCCTGTTACTAATAGTACTGTTGCTGCTCGATGTGTTAATACTATTCAATGTTTTCTGTCAGCTGTCATGTTTTATTTAGAGGAACACTATTTGGTCATTTCCGGCCAGTGCAGCTAACTTGACGGTCTCCAGATGATAGCAGCGTGCTGCGTTCAGGGAGCGCCACTGTTCACCGGCAGCGGAGCGACGCGCGTCTCGAGAGAACTCCGGAGGACTGACGGGGGGACGGACTGGATCGGGATCTCTCGCCTCCTTCGGCCCGGCATGGACGCGCTCCTGGACACCTGCGGCCCGCGCGGCGTCACGTGGCTGCTGCTCCTGCAGCTGTGTGTGGGGAAGGCAGCAGGTCAGTTCATCACCGTCTGCTCAACGAGATTATAGTTATCAGGTCACGTGAGACAGCCTGTGACAGTCATGCCGACTCCATAGAAACATACATGTTGATTATTGTTTAGTCATATGTTGACGAAATTATGCCGCAGAAAGTCATACGAGCCTTATAACTGTGTTATTATTATCCACAAATAGTCAATAGTAAAATAACAATATGAATATACACTTCGTGTTCACTTTATTAGGCACACCTGTACAATAGTTTGCCTGTTTTTCTTGACTGTCATATTTGTGATTTTGGATACAAAACATTTATTTAATTAAATATTGGTGTTTTAATTCATTTATTTGCATGTTTAAACATTTGGGTCATAGTGTGCTAATGGGAAGGACCGACATTAAAAAACAACTTTTCAGTGTTATAGTCCAACACCGTATATTATAAGCAACACCACCTTTAACTACGACCTATGTAATAGATACATTTACACATGTTCAAGATCTTTCATACATTGTGATTTTTTATAGATGTTTTGGGCTTGAACATGAATGAATACAGCATAGAATAGGAGGACCTGCGTTCTCGTCTCCGTGGGAGTTTTTAAGGCATATGAGATGAACTGTTGACAATAGCGATTAATCTCTACTCCCCATTACAGTTGAGAAATAGTATCTGTCTTAGTCAGAGATAAGAATATTTCACTAAGTATGACGACATCAAGATGGACTGTACATAAAGTTAATCAGGTTATGGAGGACTTAAAGGATTTAAAAAACATTATTAATGACTTATAACATACAACGGCAGTCACGTTGCATTAAAAAAACCTTTATTATTGATTTATAACGTATATAACTGCAGAGCTAATGGAATAAAACCCCTTTATTAAAGACTTGTAACGTATACAACTGCAAACCTAATGGACTAAAACTATGTATTAGTGTATTATTAATGCATATAACTGCAGACCTAATGGATTAAAAATCTTTATTAATGATTTATAATGTATTTAACTGCAGACCTAATGGACTAAACCCCCTTTATTACTGATTTATAACGTATATAGCTGTGACCTAATGGAATAAAAACCCTTTATTCATGATTTATAACATATATAACTGCAGTCACGATGGCTTGAAAGCCCTTTATAAAGACATGTATCACATATAGAAAGAAAGTCAGAAGAGTATTCATAACTCATTACCAACATTTAGAATTACTACTATCATCTCAATACATTTCTAATTGATAAATGTGATATTTGCTTCACATATAATGTTATCACCTGACAGAACTTCAGGTGAACTGTTGAATCGAGTGATTTGTTTTAAAGATGTCTGGCTTGACGTGTCCTCCCTGTCTCTCCTCCCCTCCAGCCGACTGTCCCAAACCTCAGGGGGGGCTGAACATCGTCCTCACCAACGACGCGCTCCTCATGAATGATTTTCCAGAGGGTGTGGATGTGACTTTAGAGTGTGCCAACGGCTACGTTATAGAAAGCGGCTCCGGGAGCATGAGCTGCGTCGGTGACAAATGGACAGAACCAGATCTCACCTGCAAAAGTGAGTCCCTGAACTACACACCTTCACCAAACACAGCTGTCTACTGCCTTACAACCCAAACCTCTTAAATCCCTCCAGCCTCCATAAAGATAAGGTTAAGATAGAGAGGTTCTTTGTACCACGAGTACAAGATAAAAATACACAAGCATAAAAAATTTAATAAACATTAACAAGTAAAACAAGATAGCTGTGTGTTTGTTTCCATAGTGCAATTGCATAAAATGTCAAGTGTCCCACTAATATTGATAAATGTTAGCATCAAGGTTCTGTCGTGTGTGTTTTTGTGACAGAGAAGGACTGCGGCGCCCCGAGAGCCCAGCTCCATATGAGCTTCAACACCAGCGCCGGCACCCTGTTCGGGGCTGTGGTGAAGGTGGTCTGTGATGAAGGGTGAGGATGACGACTAATGGATTAATATGTCTGACTGCTGCTATGAATCAGACTTCAAGTTTTTATTCTTAACCCTCCAGTTACCTTCAAATGTACCAACATCGTTTACCCTTCGGCTCAATTTGATCCCAGCAATTAAAACCTCCAGAAAATTATTAGAATTAATATTGTTTAAGTGGGAGGTGCTTTGTGTTTGTTGGTTTGTTGACTACCTAAATAGCCCTTTAAATAAATAAAAAAGGTGATATTTCTTATATGTTTTGTCAAATTGACCCCGAAGAACACCGATGCATACAAGTTGTGTTCAGGACATTTAAACATGTCATCATGTGAATTTGAGGTTTTTCCAGTTGTCACTAGTAAATTAGGAAAATTCATGAAATATGAAACAAAAAACATTTTGTCAAACATTTTTTTATAGACGTTAAACATTGAATGAGGTAATAGGAGGGTATTATGTGTTGTCTAAATATTCTTTTTTGTTGTTGTTTTAGCTGTTTTGCACTTTATTACTGTATTATTATTATTATTATTATTATTACTACAATACACTTTATGTTAGACAAGAGAGAAACTGGAAAAAGTTACTTTGACTTTGACTAATATGATGATGTTTTTCCATCTGGTGCAATTCCATTTAACATAATGAATGCGTGGAAAGGAGTGTGGGCATGGAGCAGCGCCATTGACCACACAAGCGGCGCTCGGGTTCATATGTCATGTCATTCATATCCATACAAAGCATCTCTTGACGGCGCCCTCGCTACATATGTCATGTCATTAACGTCCACACAAAGCGCCTCTTCTTGCCACACCGCCAACCGGTTGTCGAGCAGAACGTTCACCGAGGACTCGAGTCGAGGTGGATCGGCCGAGAGGGGAAGCCAAATAGTCTGGAAAGACGAAGAGAGCGAGTCTTACGTTGTGGTTTCGCTGATTAGCAATGAGGCTTTTTGTCTTTCGCCAAAAATCTGAGGTCATTGTTAATACGTAGTTCTTGACTTTGCTCTTGAGGAATGTCCTTTTCCAAGTTGTAGAATCATCGCTCCGCAGGATCCAATTACACTTAAATAAACACTCCTGAATTATTTTTCCTCCGTCTTTCAACAGATTCCAGGTCGACGGCTCCAGCTACAAGCAGTGCTACGCGTCCGGGTGGAGCGGAAGAGCCAAGTGTGTCTGTAAGAGTCCCCTATGTTGGGTTTTTAAGAAGTCCAAACCAGAGACCATGTTTTTTTTCCGACAACAAAAAGCTATTTTCAAAAAAATGTTATTTTAAAACGCTTGTACAGACGTCAATTTTTTTTCCTTCTTCGTTTTTTTCCGGATTCAGTTCGTAGCATGAGAAAAATACAGATTATTAGTTTTCAGTCATGATATTTAGCTGACACTAAAAGCGACTTACAATCATGTTTTACATTCATACACACAGAGCAACTCAGGGTTAAGTGTCTTGCTCAAGGACACATTGACTGGGGTGGGGATTGAACTGCCAACCCCTGATTTCAAAGTCATACCTGCTAACCACTGACTGACCCACAGTGACACTGACCCACAGTCACACTTACTCCGTGGTTGATTGTTTGTCTGACTCCTCAGTGGTGACGTGTGATAAACCCGCCGACGTGACCAATGGCCGAAGCTCGTGGGAGTCTCAAGCTAAGCCGACGTATGGAGAGATCATCCGGTACGTCTGTAACCACGGATACGCCATGGTTGGGAAACACAGCGTTGTGTGCGGCGAGATGGGCGAATACGATTCTCCGCCTCCCACCTGCGAAGGTAAGCGCACTCCGATAACTCGTTTCGGGCCCCCCACGCGGGCAGCTTTGCATCTTTTAACCCATTATTTACAAATATAATTCACATTACTCATTTTGGAAAAGATACCCGGGGTTCCCATTCGTCTCAATGCAATGTGAAAAGCAGACTTAAGACGTAAACAATCTCCTTTGTTTCCATTACTTTGTGTTAACAACGCAGCTGTGAGAAAATGTAGGCAAATGTCTTTTATAAAGCATAGAATCATAACAGAAGTAATGTCGAGGCGCTTTGCACATGGAGCAGCTGTCGACCATACGCTATAATATACAGAGATCCTACATGAGCACTGGGGCGGGAACAAATACAATCCCCATTAAAAGGGTCCAAACCCTCGGGCAGAACCCGGCTCTGTCCAGAACACCAGCTGTCTGGTCCAGTTGGGTTGGAAACACTGTTCTTAATTATGCTGGGCGGTGTGTTCAAGGACCTTCAGATATGAATTACGTGAGAATTTGAGGGTGAAAAGTATTGCATTCGCCAGTTAAAGCACATTATCTGACCTGAAAATGAGCATATTTAATAACGCTATCGTCAATACATTCAATTAAATTCTGTGTGGAATGTAATAAATCAGTGACATGGCGGGGTTATTTATTAATGGGCTAAATCATGTGAAACTACAGGCGTGGTCGTCACTTTCCCGGGCCCTTAATGGGATTTCTTAATAAACACAGAGTTGAGAGATCAGTAACCAAACAAGCAGAATGTGTGTAACGCCCTGTATTCAGTTCAATGCAGAGCAGGTGTACGACAGGTGTATTCATCTCATACATATCATTCATATCACCGCCATGCTTACACTCTCTTAACAGCTTCCCTCCTAAATTGACCCCGAGGTCAACCTGTCTGTAACGGAGCTCCTCATTGGACAAGAAGCATGTGACTAATAAATAACTGTCACGGTTACATTCTGCATGTAAACTAATATGTACATGAATATAAATATGTATGTATATATATATATATATATATGTATATGTATGTATATATATATATATATGTATATATATATATATATATATATATATATATATATATATATATATATATTTATATATTTATATATAGTTGCATGCTCCCACCATTAATAAATGTTACTTATTTCAACCCCAGATAAATTCAATAGTTTTCTTATAATAACAGAGACGACAACACCACAAAGATCTACACCTCCAGCACAAGGTATATACATTCATAGAGAGATCATTACTGATACAGTCATTTATGATCATTTTGCACTCCGCCCTATGAGGAAACCAGTATATTGAGAAGGCTTTTCCTTCTCAATATACTGATATTAAAAAAAAAGTGACGACATTGATTATCTTCCACAGAAGTGTCCACATCCACAGAGCCGTCTGCCTCGCCCTCAACTCCCAGAGCGGCGGGTGTCACAACCAGTGCGACACCCACCGTCTCGCCTTCAGTTCGAGGTACAAAGTGCCTCCAACGCGAGCCGATCTGCGCGTGCACTAAGTTCAAACACCTTTTCTGGCACGGCACGTGAACGGATTACGCGCACGCCGCATGCTTCTCTAGGAATGACTTCTCAGCTTGACACAAATCACTTTGATCCCGTCCGAGCTCGAGGAGAACTAAGAATGGTTCTGATCGCTGTGTTCAAAGGTAGCAGCGCCTATTCCACTACGGAGGGTAAAGCCGCGACAACCAGCGAGACGCCGATGATGTCATCGTCTTCACTTCCAGGTATTGAATAACTAACATGCCGCTGAATTTTAATCTTGGAATTTTTTCAAACAACCCTCCGAAAGTGGTTTGTTATTTCACTTGAATTGGCTTGTTATAGTGGAGGAAAGCAATCGTTCTTTTTTCATCCCTGTGGGCTGAAAAGAATACTCCAGGTTTAAAAGGGCAACGTGAAAAGGTGTGGACAGAATTTGTATTCAAAATATAGAAAAACCATCATCATCAGAATGTGAAGAGCCTACAGTGTTGCCGTGTTATGGCTTGGAGACATCAAGTGAAACGAGCATGCTAGCCCCGCCCCTCTCTGGTCTTGTAATACCACGTGTTCCTCTAGAGGCGCTAGTGAGTCCTGAGCGGTCACTCCGCCCTCACGAGTAGAGCTGCTACGATGTGTCTTTGTTTGTTGGATTAAATCCAAAGTGGCAGAAATGAGCAATATATATATATACATATATATATATATATATATATATATATGTATATATATATATATATATATACATTTATATATATACATATATATGCTTATACATATATATATGATTATATATATGATTATATATATGTATATATTTATATGTATAGAAATATGCTTGTAAATATATATATATATATATATTTGATTATATATATGTATGTATATTTATATATGTATAAATATATTATATATATATATATATATATATATATATATATATATATATATTCACTTCACGTTGTAGTAATTCTCCTTTTTTTTATGTGGATAACGACGGGTTTAATTTACCTACCGAGTTGAAATGTCATTTAATATTTCTGGTTTTATTCCCGCAGGCAACCTTTTTGGGACTGTAGATACCAGCAAGGATATTGGTGAGTTCCTGAGTCCTATCACGCTGCTAACGTGAGTCATTATTTACGCTTTGCCTTATCACTTGTGTCTCTCAGGGTACACGCCTGTTATCGTCAGTGTGATATGCGTCACCTTAGGTAATGTATTATTTATCTTCTTTGAAAAGACACACGGAAGCAGTTGAAATGCTAAATGCAAACAAACGTTTTCTTCTTCATTGTCTTTACAGTCGTGTGTATTGTTGCGCTCTTTATACACAAGTTTCTTCTGAAGAGAAAAGGGTGAGATCCGATGTTTAACGCTTCGCTCTTTAATGCTCAAGTCTGATTTGACTTTGCTTCACGCCCCTTTGGCCCTTTCTGCTGTTTTTCATCGTGCCTTTAATATTTTTACTGTCAGAACCTCAATGCACGGCAGCTCGCATGTCAATATTGGAACAATATTTCTGTGGGCAAATACAGCATGCAGTGACGTATTATGCATTAATTCATTAGAAGCTTTATCTCTGCAGTCGCTTTCAGATTCTTCGCATTCTTTTTAGTCTTTGAACTGTTTGAGGAAATCTAGAATGTGCTGAGGACTGAGGGAAGTCAACAGGAAATCCTCTAATAAAAGCTGTTGTCGTTCAGGCATCAGCGGAAGGAAGAAAATTCCGTTCGTGCCCGAAAGATTCGAGAATCAGTTCAATGAAACGTACGGGAAGCAGGACGACATGTGTTCTGACTGAAGGGACAATTTCCTTTGACAGTCATGTGACCTGAATACGGTCAAAAAACAAAATAATAATTGGTATTCATCTTGTGGAAATCACTTGGAGATAAACCGACAAGCGCAGACTCGTTCCTTGCTCATCCGTCTCGTATAATCATGTGCATGCTTCACTCACTGCATTGAATCAAGGTTAAAGATCATAAAAAAATACATTAAAAAAAATATTTATTACTCACTCAAAGTGTAACACTAACATTTTTGAATACTAATTAAAAATGCAATAAAAACACCATATGGTGAACTAATACAATTGAACATAAAAGTAACGTAACTCAACAATTCTGACACATATTCCTTGTGTGATGACGCCATAGCTCATATGACACCAGAGAGGACCTGAAGCCGGAGTTATTACAGTTCCAAAATCATTAGATTTGCTGCCTGACTATAAGGTACCTGTCCCTTCCTGTGTATTCATTGTTATCAACAGCCATATTGACATGAAACAAACTAAATAACTCAAAAAGATATGTTGAAAAAAAATGTTTTTCTCTGCTCGTTAACTTCTCCGAAAGAAGATAACATACTTTGTCTTTCGAGTGGGAGCATGAAGTAGAAATAACAAGTGGTGCCAGCAGAGCATGATCGTGCCGGCTGCAACTCATTTTTTTGCACCACTGTGTGAACAAAGCTGAAAATAATAAACCCTTTTTAAATGCGTCTTATTTCTAGCTCTGCAAATGGAACGGCGCCGATCTATTAAAGAGACTCTGTGACCCTGGAGGGACGTGCCAAATAAGCTGAAGCAGTGCCTCATCAAACATCCACTGACGGAAAGAAAAAAGCACTTTTTGTAATGATTTCTTATTGCCGCGTTAGTTTGAACAGTTGTAAATACCTCATGCCACTATATACTATTAATATGTGTTCACTATTTATTTAATAAACTGGAGTAAACTCCGATGAAGTATTTCAAAAGAATCTTTTTCTTCCGTCTCTTTTTCTTCCGTCTTTTGAAAACAGGAGGCCGTGTGCAACAACATGTGATGTTTTATGAGGAGATTGAAGGTGATTCAGGAGGAAGACAATGCGGGGAATTCAGTTTGCAGACTGGCATGGCGACTGGTGAAGATACCATCAGCTGCATTCTTTGCCCCCTGACTTTCTTTCTGGCACTGTGTATTGTTGTGGTTGATTTCGCATAGACCCTGCAACATAACTCTCTCATAATATTATTTTTTTTACCACCAATGGACAATAACAATAGCTCCCAGATTAAATGCGAGGGGAAATTCTCAATAAAGTATTTGAAATGTTCCTGAACTTGAACGTGCATCTCGATGTGTCGACGGAGCATATTTGATACAGCCTTTATACCGGATCTTTTTTTTTTACTCCGTTGCATTACACAGCTAATTATTTCAAAGGGGTGAAAAGATTACCATTAAAAAATAATAATCCTGCAGCGCATATTAAAAAGCATTGTTCACTTGCAAAGCAGCAGTTTTTGAGCCATAAAGTTAAAGCTACAATGGTTGCATTCTCAGTCGTGGCAGAAGTGAAGGATCAAGCTATTATCCTGGTAGGGGTGTGGACCAGTACGGAGAAAATCCCCCTGATGAAATGTGGTTACACTGTTTCTTTGTACGTGGGTCTGTTGCAGCGCCAGAGGCTTCAAGTGGACCTTCTGGGGGATCATAAGAGGATTTCTCAAAGTCTACTTCAAAAGAGCTAAATAATTTTTAGTCGACTTTCCCCCTTTGCTTGACTGATATGACTGAAATTTGGCTGGGTTGAAAAAGATGCTTTCCCGAACTTGTGAAATCCTCTGGAAAAGAAAAAAGCAAAAGAGCGTCTTCTTAAACAGGATGTGCACTCGCCACCGTAGTTATGTGGACAGTGTATTTACCAGAGAGGAGGGGGCAGCAAGGAAACCGTGACAACAGTGGTGCTCTGTGTCGAAGTCATCAACCATCCCCCCCAAAAAAAGAGGGGAGAAAGAAAAAAAGAAGAAGCTTTTATGGCATCAAGTTGGAGCTTAATGCTTTTGTCTGTGAACTTGAACATTTTATTTTGAATTTTACAAATACGACTGCAGATATCCTATATTTCTTTTATCAACGACCCCATGAAAAGACCCAACCCGACAATGAACTGATCATAGCTACTCGTGCCTTCCTTGTCTCAGGTCGACATTACTCCTCTATCTCTCTATATAGCTTTAAATACACTAAATAATATCAAATGCAACTGCAACTTTAAACCACTGGTGCTTGAAAACTATTCAAAAACAAATCCCTGAGCGCAACTGTTGCACTCGATGACATATTGCTTCATTACAGTGGCCAAGGACTCTAGGTCTCTTCACACTCCAGTACACTTTATGGTAATGGTTTTGAGAAATATGTTTTTAGCAAGTTTTGGATTAGATTTGAAGTTTTGATTATGACAGGTTGAGATGTTGATCACACAGAAACCGTCTGCATTGATTAACTGAATGTTGTTCAATCATCTATTGCAGCCGTTGCCCCAAAACATAGTTTATTTGTAAAAAATAAAAACAGTTTTGATTTAACTTTTTGATTAAAAAAATACTAATAAAATAAACAGTATTTATTGCATTTTTTTAATGATGTTTTGTTAATGATTACAAAAATAATAAAATAATAAACAAGTTTGAATTAACTTTTTTAATGATTTTTTGTTAATGATTGGAGAAAAATTGTTTTTCTTTTTACAAATAAACTAGGTTTTAGGCAAACGGCTGCAATAGATAATTGAACAACATTAAACCATCTTTGTGCAGTAAAATACTCTCTATCGTGAAAATTGTTCCTCACAAATGTATCCAGTTTGAATAACATTAATTAAAAAATTAGTACATCTGTGTGACCTGTCGGTCTGAACGGGTTTGAGTCTGTTGGAAAGTATGGAGGAGAGACAACAACACACTGTCACGAGACCCATGAGCCTCAGTGAAGGCTGTATAAGGCTTATAATGCATCTTAGTTTAGTGCGTTACCATGCAAATATTTGCAAATGAGCAATAAACACAAAGTACATGGGTTTATGAGCAAATACCTGCAAACCTAATAACATTCCCAGTGTTTCACAAATATTCAATTTAACCCAATTCTGAAAGCTAGGGGGAAACAACACTGAGGGAGATATACATGCCAATTGTTTTTCCATCCAGTCGACAAATGTGTCTCACAACCACCAGATTATCTGCCTCAAAGTGGCATCGGAGGAGACTGTTGCCTAGGATTCATCCTCTTAGGAGTCTGAATGTCTGTATAAATGCAATAATAATCAATCAATAAATCTTTAGAATATTCCGGTCTAGACCAATCGGATGGCCCGCATCCCCTTCTTCTGGTCAACAAAACACCTCAACAGAACCAGGTTGCAGAAACTGTTGGAGGCCATGCAGCTCACCCTCTAGTCAACTCAGGGTTTCCCCGTCAACACACCAGGCGGCGGCCCGGAGATCCAGCTTTGCAACCATGGCGATGTCGTACAACTGAATAACAATGTAGGTTTAATCCAGTTAGAGCACCTTATTTATATCACAGAATCATGAATATCCAGTTCAACTGGTGTAGCTCCGGCAGTCGTTTGTCAGATGTGGCTTCACCACAGGAAGTGGAGAGACGAGCAGGAAGTACGCTGGGTGTCCTCCCTGTCTCAGCGTGTTTTCCACTCTCTAAAGTCACAAGCGTCGCTATCTCCTCCTCCTTTTAATCCCTGACCTGAACACATGCAGCGCCGCACCCATACCGGCTCATGCTGTGTCATCACTGTCTGACAACCTTGAAAAATATGTACCTTCCCGAACATCGGCTCACGAGGGAATTGTTTTGAACGCCACTCTGGCTTTTTCAAAAGTACCTGAGTATGCACGCTGCTCGGCGTTCACGTGAGAATGCGAAGTTGTCACTCGGCACCTGCAGTTTTTAGTTTTTTTCCATGAGTCCCTATCCTGTGTGAGAAGAACAGGAACACAGGGATGACATGTCCGTACATCCTCTTTGTGGAGATTACAGGGAACTCACTGTGCACATGTACAACAGCTCTTAAAGGACAGTGATGTGAAACTTATGAGACTTTACGCTGTACAATAAAAACACCACAATGTGGTTGTGAAGCTTGTTTGGCCCGTCTTGTAATATTAACTAGTTTACATGTGTTTATTAGAATGATGTTTTTACAAGAATAAACATATTTTAGGTATTTAATCACACATTTAGAAATAATTGTAACCCCTACAATTAAGCATTGTACTCATAGATAAACAATCAAGTTTACTAAATGTTCATAATTATAGGCTTCGCGGAGGAGAAAATCATTTATTCTTACATAAGCATAAACATTTTTTTGTTTGATCCTGTTTGAAGGACATTTGTAAATAATTACACATATGGCGTTTGTCAATGCAAAAGATAATTTTTCTGATAAGGAAAGTCGCAGTTTCTCATAATCCTTTAGCCAAACTACCTCTCGCTCGCACAACAATGCGGCCGCCACCTTGGCTAGCGAGCTAGTGAGCTAGTGAGCTAGCGAGGTAATGCTTTGTCTTCGAACTGTTGTACAAGACGGTAGAATACGTCGTTTGTCGTCTATTCGTGCACTTGTAGACTCTTGAGGTTTCTCGCTGAAGCTACGATGCCCGTCCGTTTCATGGTGCACTCCCACGGACGACGGGGTCGTGCTCTTTCTCAGCCAAGTTACCGCATCAATCGCGCTCTTTCAGGGAGTTTCACGTCACATACGACGCATAACAGCTGGACGTTAAACATGGCGCCCATTACTTTCCCTTTTTTAAGATCATGAACCCGATGATGGTCACTCTTTAAAGAGGAGGAAATCCGCCTGTCAGAGAACGTCCACTTTATCCACGGGATCTAGTGCGTATGGGGGGAGTCTCAGAGGAAGTGATGCACTTTTTCTCACTGTAAGCAACTCCGGCTAACGCATATTTCCCTGGCATTACACACAAACCACTCCTGGAGAATCGTGTGGCATGCCTAGCTTTGTTTATTCATGTATTTCTTGTGAATCACTCGTAGGGTTACGCATGATGTGGTGCGTGGTGAGCTCAGCGAGGCCAAAAAAAGTTGAAACACGATGAAAGCATGTCGTTGGGGAAAAACTCTTTAAAGTTGTTTCTCATGAGTGGGGCGGATGGAGATCTTTAAACGCAAGACAAACAAGACATAAATGGTTTCCACTGAGGCCGTAGAACAGAAACAGATGTGGAGCGTCAATACCCGACCATCAGTGTGGCAGCCATCTCAAAGTAAATGTTTACGTGCTTTTAATGGAGCCGCTCTTCCTGTACACAGGTCAACAATACGGGTTATTTAGGCTTGAGCGTCCTGCTTCACACAACGTACACATATGTACAATATTATGATTTTCAAGGACTATACTTTAGAGGTTGTGTATGTGCCTTTTTATTGAAGTGCTGCCTTTTTTCTTTAAGTATACCAATTACTGAATATTAATAAATGTAGAATACAGGAGCTGGTTCAAACCCGATCCGATCATAATTTTTGGGGATTTGATGGAAATTCATGACCCGCTTTAGTAACTTTTGTGATACCGGCAATCTGATATTCACACCGACTTCGCGCAGCCCCCACTTCATTATTTACCCAGCTATTTATGTCACTCTTTGTGTGAACAACTGTGGGCGACACTCGGTGAAGGTGTGAGCTGTTATGCCCGCATTTAACCCATAATCGTATCTCGCTGTTTCTCTTCTTGGCTATAAACATGACCATAAACATGCGGTAGGGCGACATGCCGTACAAGCAGTTTTTTGACTACCTGCCTCCTTTTGACTAAGGGGACATGTTGTGCTCGTTTTCAGGTTAACTATTGTATTTTAAGTTTCTGCTAGAACATGTTTACATGATTAAATATTTATTTTAACAAATTATTTCCCTTGTACAGTCTCACCTATATTCACCCTCTGAAACGCTTAGTGCCTGTCTCTTTAAGGCTTAAAGAGACAGGCGCTAAGTGTTTCAGGGCTTTCCCTGGAGGCGGCCTTTAAAGTTAAAGTTAAGCCCGCCTCCCAGTCTGATTGTCTGGCAGTTAAATATAAGAACTAACGTGCTATATTTCTTCTTTTCAAAAGTCACAATCTCCCTTTAAATCTCTCCATGTCTCTACCGTGACCCACATCTGCTGAGGTTCTTCTGAATGTGACTTCATGCAGCCAAGGAAACCACGTCACACATAATAACCACAATGGTGATGTCATGTTGTTTTTACGGAGACACTCCTTATGACTCACACACTCAACGAGACATGATCTTGTTTACCGCTGGTATGGCGAGACACTCGGCTAAGAATACATCCTCACCCTTTTTGCGCCAGGTTGGCCTTCTGGCAGACTCCCCGAGATATAAATAAGGTCATGCTAGGGGGGGGGGGGCGATTACTGCCCACCTTTCAAGGCCTTTAGCCACTAAGTATTTTGATGCTTTTAGTGCAACATCCCCCTGTTTGAGAAGGTTAAAAGGAGTGCGGACTCATTACAGAGCCCTGGTGGATGTCAGGTCATCCGGTTGTTGGGTCCTTTTCAAGGAAATGTCAGAAGAGGATGAGAATGAGTTAAATGATGGTCAAAGTGATGGCAGGTGTACAATTCATAGCAGCGGAGCAGCAAAATGCTCACAGTATCAGCTTAAATGGGACTTTGCTGACAGTTGTTTTGTTGCCTAAATTTAAAAAAATGTTGGGGGGGGGTTATGTTATTGGACTATGAGGGGAAGAACATATTTTAAAAAACACGCCAGCGTAATGCAATACAAAATAACTGCACCACAGGCTCCAGAATGACCATATAGAGTTGAATGAACAACTTAAAACATTTCAAACTGAAACTAAAAAAATAACCTTCCTGAAAAGGATTCATTCCAGGACTGTTAATACACTGGCAACTGGAGTGTAGATTCATAATTGCTTTTTCCCTGTCAACTTGACAGTGTTTATGAAACGCTATATTTTAATTATATTTAACGTGCAAAAACTCAAAATGATTGGCTCTGGGGTCGGAGGAGTGACGGGTCATAATTATAAATGGTTTGAGGACATTGTTCTGTTGTTGATGCCAAACTTCTGTCTCTCTTTACACCAGACAGAGGTGACAATTAAAGGATGCAAACACACACTCAAACAGAATATTAATCATATCAGAGTTCATTTGTTAAATATTTATACAAAAGAAACATCCAAATTACACATGTAGGTCTTTATTTTACTCCTTTATGTATTTGCGTTGATAGATTTCTCCTAAATTTACCAAAGATTACTATAAGATAATGCCTTATTTGCATTTTTATACATTACATTTCCTAAAAACTTGTATTCCAAAAAAAGTGTTGTCTTAATGTTTATAATCAACTGGTATAATGTCATAGTTTTATCTATTATGAACACTTTTGTATTAACTCACCTGTAATGGGGTATTTACAAGTTGTGAAAATTAGTTTTTTTTCCCACACTTCTGTAGCACTTACATACACAAACGTACAGTTTCAGTCATGATATGATGTTAAAAAAGGGCCCAATTGGCCTAATTTATATAACATTTTATTCCAAATGACATGGTCAAAATACCTGGTTTATTGTATTTTCAGATTTTTTTATATTTGCACATATTTGATAAGTTAATGCACTATTGGCATAATCAAACATACATTCTCAGAAAAGTTTTCATGGCGATATCTTACTTTACTACTTTTTGTTTACCCTATATATTCACCTGTTGTGTGTGTCTCCCCCTTCACAGACCCAGAGAATAGCTCAATGCTGCCACCTGCTGGTGCCTTAAGGAAGCTCAGCGTGCTGCGTTGCTCGTCCCTCCACATTGTAACCGATTTCAAATGGTGCTAGACACATGGAAACTCTGAACACCAGACGAAACCGGTCACCCCTGGTGGGAGGGCGTCTGGCAGCGTCCGTCCTTCTGGTCAGACGCAAAAACAACGGCCATCCCCGAACTCGCTGGTCACTTAGCGAATGAAGACGCTCACTGCCGTCTCCCCCGGAGTTTGTTCCCGCTCAAGAACACCGATTTCAAATGGTGCTAGACCGGATTTTATACTCTAAAACACCATCTGAGACCAGTTCCCTGGGGAGGAGGCCTTGAAGAAGAAAGTTACGCCTCCGTCTGCAATGAGAAAGAAAGAAAACAAACACATCAGCTTTCATTGTTATGTTCATCACTTTTAAACATGTTTGTTGATGACGTATTAGCAGCTTGTGACGATTGGATGAATCAACATTATTCTGATACCAGGCACACGGTGTGGTTTCTCATCTTATTTTCAATGAGATGGAGATGCTCAAAATATGCACAATTTAGAGAGATAAAGAAACAAGGACATGAGACAAGAGGACAAAAGACGGAGGACGTTGCTACGCAGGCCTCAGTCAGTTGTTGTTGTTGTTCAGGTTCCACTCAAATAGGTTATACAAATCCAGCTGTTATGGGGCAGATGTGTTCTTCTTGTGGCTATTTTGATTAGTTAGACACACATGAGAATCTCACACACACACACTGTAAATGGAGCATATTTTAATCTATAGATTGATAGATTTGAGATTCTTATTCGTTATTCGTATTTTTGTGCTGATCCTCTATCGATCCGTCTACATTTTCCAAAATCAAGAGAGAGAGAGAGCCGGACAGACAGAAGCGGAGCCAGAAACTCCTGGACGATGTAGACTCTTCGCTGGCATCAGGAAGCCCGACGAGAAGAACCACGAGGTCACGCCCACCAGTGACGCCGCAGCTCGGCCCCTCGCGCTACAAGTGCAACAGATGACCGAGCTCTCGCTGTAAGAAAGGGCCCGGCACCGTGAGAAACCCCCACGACATAAAAAAAAAAGTCTTATGAATCACACTGTGGAGGAAAATAGGTCTCCGCACAGCTCCCTGCAGACTTCTTTGTAACGCACAATAGGATACGGTGTCCCCTCCCGGGTCGGCCTTGTGTGTGGAAGAGGGGGCATCCAGTCCCGCTCCTGGTCCTGGTTGTCGACTGTGGCGCAAGACGGTAAAAACCAGGTCCCGAAGTCCTGCTGTGCACTACTACGACGCCCAGCAGGATCATTCGAGACTTTCTCTGTCATTTTGTGAACCCGGGCCATTAATGTGGGGAAGTCACTGCATTCTATTTGCAGGTCAGGCATTAAAAGGCCGCCGGTACCTGCCTTTGTGTGTCTTTCTGGGAAAATGTCCCTGTCTGTCACTCCCTAATCCTCTTGTGCTGCTACTTTAGCCTTGTGGCTTATAAAATCAGCAGCAGCTGTACTGATTGGTTCTACTTTCAACACTGGCAATCACATCGGGGGTCCTTCATGGTGGCCATCGTTGTTTTGATGACTTTGACCCCCGAACAGAAGATTAAAATATGTCCTGCTGTTTCACAGTCGCTCCCAGTTTTTACAAGCGTTGTGTAAACGGTGTCGTACGGAGGTCACGGCGCCGCTCTCATCCGTGTCCTCGGTGTTTTGCTGACTCCTCCCACGTAAGCCTGCTATTTGTGAACTCTTCATCGACCTCTCTCGCGTTCTCTTTACTACAAGCTATTGTTTGTGCAGAGGCAGCTTTCTGCATCAAAGCTTCTTTCTTTTTGCCAAGTCACCTGACCATCTGCTGCTTGTTAAAGGCGCATCGGCCCCTTTTTAAAGCTAATGACAAGAACAACACAAATCCGTGAAGCAATTGTTGGCTGTGTGAACAACAATTCGCAGATCCAGATGCTAAAATATAAATAATAAAAATGTAGATACAAGTCAACGACAGAAATAATCCTTCAATCAGAGACTCTGATTGAGGAGAATGATAAAATAACACATTGTGCTCCGAGTGACAGGCAGAGCCATTGGGTCGAGTCATGTTTAGAGTAGGTGATGTAAAATGTGTGCATTGTAAACAGGGTATAGGTGGTTAATCCTTTTACAGATCAGAGGTCCTACACCTCTCAAACTCCTTTGGAATTAAGGGGATATATATATATATATATATATATAATATGAGTTTGGATCAAACTCCCAACAGTTGAACTAATGTGTTCACGTGATACTTGGCTGGACCAATCACAGCCGAGGGTGCGTTTCCTGCAGATTCTGGCCGCGCACGCAGCACGGACAACATCCGGGAAGCGCCAACGGCTGTGATTCGCGGCCCTTCGCGTCGCCTTCTTCTCCTCTCCCAGTGCGACTCAACGGCGTCACGTCGGCAGAAGAGAGCCCCCAGACGTCTGGCTGGTGACGCCAGCGGCTCCGAGTTAAACAACAAGAGATAAAAGGGTTGTCTGCGTGAGGCAGATCAAGTTTCTAACAATAAGCGGGCTCACGTGCTTCTCACCCTCCTCCCTCCTCCCTCCTCCTCGCGCATATCTTAAAGACATATTTACCTTTCAATGCGCATAGAAAAAGTAAAGGTCATCATTCACGGCAGTACGGAGATTTAACTTCTGGGTTAACGCGTTAACTATTAATACATCGTCATCCCTCGAGGCCGGGGCAGCGGCGGCGCTGCGCGTTTAATTTTAGCGCCGTCATCTCTTGGCCCCGCGCCAGCTGCTGGGCCGTAATGTGTTTGAAGGAGGGACTCGTTTCTTCCGACGGTTTAGTCCAGGGGCCACAGGTGACATTCTGCTCCACAAAACACACCCACCCTGCACGTTCACGCCGCCTCTCCCCGGGAGATGTTCTTAATTGTTTTTTAAGTGCTTGTTTGCTGCGTCTAGTTTTGGCCCGAGAGCTTTCTGCTGACTTGCATTGGCTTCGGTCGGTGGAGCGCGGATTGATCTCTAAAAAGAAACAAGGGTTGAGCTCCTGTTTGTTAGTTAGGCGAAATAATGAAAAAAAAGAAATGCCAAATAACTTAATGAGGTTATGTATTCTCTTCTCGTCTGAAAGTGGGTCTCTTGTCCTGCTGGCCTTCGTGAGGCATTGTAAACATCGATGACACCGTGCACGACAACTGCCCTGTCTGAACACACATATCGGAGTAAACACCTGACAGGAAGTAGAGCGCTTGTTTTCAAAATAATGCAAATGCGCCCAGGAGTCGCCGCCTCCACTGACTTCCTCCCCCTTTACCTGTTTGTTTAAAAACTTCCATAGTGACCCACCCTCGGGAGTCACGTTCCTATTTAGTACACCTGATCACAGTTGTAAAGCTCCCTCCCTCTTTCCGTTACCTTGCCAGTCATCGAGGTAAGGGGCCACGTGGGCATTCAAAGTTCCGGTAAAGGGAGACAAATCCCCTAAATAGTTGTCTTGCAACAGCAGCTGGAAGCACTACAAAAATACAACTCAGCTATGGAAAGCCCAAAGCTTCAGTTACGTAATCACAATATATGGGTCCATGTCAGCAACACAAAATGGGTTTAAAACGTTTTTGTTTTTATTATAAAGTAAAACTATTCCTATTCATGTTGGAGATGACGATTACCTGTATGTCAACATCCATTCACAGCGGATGACTAGTGGCTCAATAGCGCCCCCTGTATTCGGGAAAAGTAGCTTGTCATATCAAGTGCGCACTAAAACGCCAGATTACTATTAGGACCCACTGGGATCTCTTTGTGACGCAGCAATCTGTTGTTTGACATCCGAGAGACATCTGCGTCACCACTGTGTTACTCAATTGTGAGGAGTGCGTATTTATATATATATAAACACGCAGCCCTCCAGTGTGACCATGTTTTGGAAAGTATCTGTATCCTGCTGTGTTGATCCTTTCTTTTTATTTGTTTTAAGGGTCAGTTATTTACGATAATACTAAAAGGTAAAAAAAGAAAAACAAATCACCCCGAGGTGTTAAGTAACCGTGGCACCGTGAACTGCGTAACACCGTCTCTCCCCCCCTTCTCCCACAACAGGAGTACGCACTGTCCATCTCCTGCGCAGCATCCTATTCCGAGTTCTCCCTGCTCGCACCCCAGCTTCCACGTTTTGTTTACATCCTCATTTTTGTATCATTAAAATCGGGCACAACTCTCAAGTTTTGACAGCGAGCGTCGTCGCCACATTCATGCCCCACCATCGCAGCGGAAATTCCCACAGGATCGCGTGCGCCTCGTCGGGCTGACGCAGTTGAATTGTACCTGTTGTACGTCGATGATGATTGTTTATAAGCCGTTTTTTAAAATGTCATCAACGCGTTTTGTTCGCGTCCCGTTCGCCTGCGACTGTGGTGCCTTTTTATTTTATTTATTTCATTGCACTTAACACTTTTGTGCAAGTGACTCTCGGGTTGTAACGTGAGCCGTTCACGCGGCACGCGCGTGCTTCTGAATTGCATTGGTGGTATTCTCGACGCGACGTACGCAGCATGATGTCGCTCTCGCCCCAGAATAACATAAACAACTTACGTGTTCAACCCGGGCATGTTGCCCTCCCGTGCAGAAGGAGTCTCATCCACTTCCCGGCAGGCACCACCCAGACCCGGTCCTCGGGGGTGAACGGCCAGTCCGGTCTTGAGGTCGCTATTATCAATCTCGGAGACGCAGGTTATCACTGTGTATCCCTGTAACGATTTTCCATAGCGCAACACGGTAGCCCCGCCCACGACACTCCCCTGGCCGCTGATTGGCTGCAGAGTATTTCCTCATCGCCAAAATCACATGTGGCTGACGCATGTTTACAAACATCGGTGAAATCACATGGGCACAGCTTTACCGTAAACTACTTCATTTTGACGCAGCAACCAGATGTCGTGCCGAGATTAGAACGATGAAGTACATGGAGATAGGAAGTGCGTATCACCTGTGTTATGCATATTAAATACATTGTTTTTGTTATTATGTATAAGGTCACAGGAAGTGCATACCACCTGTCGATGGCCCTGATGTACATTGAATACATGTTTTTTTATGTACAGTAGATTTAGAGAAAATGAGGTGCAGGTTCACTCATTCCAACATGTAACATTAATAAAGACTAATGGGGGGGGTGGGGGGGTTCCTTTTCTGGTATTTAAATGAATTTATTAATGTTTGGGAACCACTGTCATTTATGCCTCACCCACAAGTCCACTATCATCAACACTTACTTCCGGCTATATCTTGTGTTTTTTTAGTTGTCATAATATCAACAACATATTTTAATATAGGAATTGTCTATGACCCTGTTCGACTTTGTATCTAATATATATATATATATATATATATATATATATATATATATATATATATATATATATATATATATATATATTTGTAATAATTTATGGGAAATAAGTCCAGCAATTTGTGAGGTGACGAGACAAAAAACAAAACTCAATTATAATGTCGTTTTTGCTCCAGCAGATGGCAGTGTAATACTCTGAAAGGCCAACTTTACTGCATATGTTCCTTAATCCACATTATAAATAGACCTTCAGTCTGGAATGGATCGTATGTGGATTATTTGGCTAGTCATTGCGTCATCCGAGTCTACTTTACGGTAAGTGACGTGCTCCAATTTACCCTGCTTTCCGGTAATCGGCCGTTACCTCAGTCAGGTTTTGGCGGGCTCTACCTCTGACTTAACCGTGTTAAAATTAAAGACCTCACTTTTTATTTTTAATACATGGCATTTTGTGCTCGTACCTTTTAAAAACACAAGTTGTCACCGCCTTTCAAGTAAGTACAGGTGAGTTGAAAACATTTTCTTGCGTCGTAAATCACATAAAAATTAAGCATTCTGTAGCTAATGTCGAAAACAACACTAAGTGAGTTAGCTAGGTTTGCTAGCTACAAATTAAAGGTAAAAAGCTAACCTTCTGGGACTGATAAGGGACAGTTTTATAATAGTATCTTAATAGCTGAAACCATGAAGGACCCCAGTAGATGGAGCCAAAGTATTTGCTATTTGCCCAAATAAGATTGTTGCGTTACTATTTGTCTTTTTTCTAATGTCTAAGTTTAGAGTTACTCCGGACATATTGTATTTTTTTAAACTTTAGATTAATTTTGATATGTGTTATACATGGTAAGAGTATAACTGGTGTATACCATACATTATATATATTTATATATATAAATATAACATATATATATATATATATATATATATATACATATATAACATGTATTTATTTTTATAGATATGTATAACTAATGGTCAGAAGATTTTATTGAAATTAAAGCAGTTCAATTGCAGTGAATAACCTAAAATGGTATAAAGGTAAGCGGCATACTGCCAAACAAAAAAGTTTAGGTTACCGAAAACCGAAAAATAATGTACATTTTAGAGTTATACAAAAAGGCCTTTTTCAGGGAACAAGTCATTAAAGGTTAACAACTTGCAGCTGGTCTGCAAGTTCTGGAAGTAAATTAAGCCTTGAGAGTTGACTAACAATTCCTACAGGTGTTTCAACTCTTGTTGATTACCTCCAAACCCTCTGTCTGTATAAAAACAGTTAGTGTGTTACTACACCCTCTTAAGCATTATTTGGACAGTATTGTACTGCAGGAATAAGTATATTGCTCTTATAATGGCAAGAAAAAGGCAATTAAAGCAAGACAGACATACCATTATAACCCTTAAAAGTGTAGCTAGCTCTTTAGAGAGATTTAGGTGTTCTAAGACTTTTGAACGGTAGTGTATATTTAATATTACGTTATGTGTGTATCTATATATGCGTGTGTATGTATATTATATATTATTTAATGCCATCAATACTGGATGAAAATAAATCAAATATTAATATGTATATACATATGTATAACCACCAATGATTCAACCTGTTTGAAAATGTCACCTGATTTCCACGTGGTGAAAAGTTAAGCGTTGTAGCTCAGGAGTTAGTTGGTTGGGCGATTAATTGTGGAGTTAGTAGTAATTATTATTGATTATTGTGTGACAATTGATTATTGTGTTTTTGAAGGAAGAATCTGCAGCGATGGAGGGATGCGGCCTTGTTCTGAGTCATCGGTGTGCTGCTATCTGCTAACACCGCGGTGACCTTTGCCCCATGTACGGATGGAGGACGCCTCGAGGCGAGCGGTAGGAATATTTATCTATTCACACTAAGGGTGAAGAAATGAATGCAGTTAGGTTAATAGGTTACATAAACAGACTCAAAGCTAACAAAAAGATGACTTCCTGAAACCGTTTCACGATCAACAGATGGATTTATTAGTATTTAGTATTTCTGCCGTCATGAAGCTCGGTGGTTGGTTTGTTTTCTCTCCCGCCACCGAGGCGATATTGATCCGTACCAGGGTTCGATTGGGAGCTTTCTCACCAGCCCGAACGCAGTAACAGAGCAACCGGAGCTTGCTTTTTGATTGCTCTGAAATGTATTTAACCAGGACAAGCCTCATTGAGATTAAAGATCTCCTTTACAAGAGTGTCCTGGCCAAGACAGCAGTAGCTCATTAAACAAAGTTTCAGACATAAAACATCAAACGGTGACGGACATAAAAAAAAATGGTTTCTCATATATATATATATATATATATATATATATATATATATATATATATTAGTGCTGTCAGCCTTAACGCGTTAATCTATGCGATTAATTTGGCCGCGTTATGGCACTAAAATATTTTAATGCAACTTTGTTTACTTCCGGTGTTCGTTGAAGTTGTTGCACTCCTTTGAGTGTCAAGCCGCGGCATTTCTGCCACTTTGGATTTAATCCAATAAACAAAGACACACCGTTTAGGGAGTATATATATATATATATATATTAATATACACATATTAAAATATGGAGAACAGTTAAAGAGCATTATACTACCTTCCTTGTCTTTTTACTACTTTTATAATCAAAATCGATCAAAAAAGACTGATGAAGCAGGAGCATTCTCTCTGATCTATCCAAAACTATTCTTCTTAGCGCAAACAAAATTGAGTTCATCGGCACAGTCCCAGGCAACCACGTAGTTTCCCTTCAGCGAGAGGGCCCCGCAGCGGTGAATCCAGCCGGGGCACTGGGGCGTGTCCACATGGTTCCAATCCCAGTAGCTCTGATTTCCACCGCTCACCCACAGCCATCTGTCAGCCAGGTAGCGCAGGCCAGTCCACACAAGGTCTGTCTGGGCTCCCTGGCTGACCCCCAGGGTTTCATTTAGAGCTTAGCCAGAGGGCAGGCTGACCAGGTCTCTGTTCTGGTCGCGACACAGCTCCATGGCCTCCTCCCACGTCTTTTTTTCCTTCACCAAAACCAGGCAGCGTTCGGAACAGAAGAAGTGGCGTACGTTGTTGCAAGAGAGGTTGCGCCAGCCGTCTAGACGGTGCACCGCGCACATTGCGCCGTCTTTAAACGGGCCACTTAACCAGCGGCTGAACGTGACTTTTACCTCTCCCACCCACTTCCAGTTTTCTCTGCCGTCTTTGAAGAGACCGATCCAGGCTTTTCTCTCCCTTCCAGGATAGTTCCAGAGGTCATCATCTTCTTCCTGGCTCCTGATTGTAGTCAGATCAGTGTGATGCTCCATGCAGTAGTTTCTGGCCTCTTGCCAAGTCTTTTCTTCTGCGACGTACCTATTGCACCGAAAGAGAGCCACCGTGAAGAAACAAGTGAGGATGAGACACACGGGAGCACTCTTCTCCATATTGAGTTGCAGACGAGGTTCTGTTCTGTGAAAGTCTCTCCGCCTGTCAAGGGTCTTTACTACACCTGAAGGAGCAGCAACCACCCAATCACAGAGCATGCTACGGCGTTATGAAAATGACCAGGACACCTTGTGTGCACTGATTCCAAATGAGGCATTCAAATGTTCACAAATGGGGCAAAATGGGAGGTTAAGATTGCTTTGAATGTGTATGCAAATATGTAGATGTTTAGATATATCACACTTTGTGTGTGTGTGTTTTCCCAGACACTTTCATTGAAAAGCAGCATGATCTTTTTTTATTAAATGTATCCAGCCAGATGTGACCAATCGACATTAAATAATTGAACTTATATAACTTTATGTTATTAGATCCCCTCCGTACCTTTCCATGAATGTCTCAGACCGCATAAGTGAACATTTGCACCAGCCTTTTGAACTTTACACGCTACTCTGTTTGTCATCATTACCTCATTGACTTCCTTACGTTTTGAATGCCGGATTTGCTTTTTGATGACGAGCAGGCTTTAGTGCTTTGTCTTTTTTTCTCTTCTGCCTTAGTCAAAATATTGATTTGCATTAAAAGATCATCATGAAAACTATCATTCTGACCTTGAAAGAGAGAGTTGTATTGTGGCGAGTGCAATTATACAATTATTATTAAGTTTTTTTAAACGTCATTTTCAGATTGATCCAGTTCAAGTGTCTCTATTTGAATTAATTTCCTTCGGTGGAGTTTGAATCTCATTTAGTTCATTAGATTTACGACAGGGGTCAACAACACGGGGGACCACGTGAGTCGCCCGCACGGCATGTTCTAAAAATAGTCAACATTGAGCTCTGTCAAAAAAGAAAGGAAAAAAAAAAAAGGCCTTAATCCCCGGGCACTAGGACCTGGGGGGAGGCTGCTGCGATGGCTTTCTCACTCTGCAAGGTGCGTCTGACAAAGAGCCAGGATGACAGCCAATGAGTTTAGCTTAAAGTAAAAAATACACAAAGTGACCTGTAGATCCAGGTAGTTACAGAATGTCAGGAGTTGTTAATGAGTGTAATATTGTTCTCCATTCAATGGTAAATTGGACACTGAACTAGTTCATCTTTATCTCATTGATAGAGTCCAAAAGAGCAGGATTTCAGAGTTATAGTGATAAAATATCTTTTGACTCTGACATTGTGTCTCCAACAATGGATCCAGGGCTTTAAGAGAAGATGTGGTGTGCAAAAGGCCCTCTGCTTATTAATGAGGGCCTGCACACTGACAGTGGTGCAGAGGACCTATTGTTCTTAAAATCGTTAGTATTATTGTACGTGTCTTCGGCACAATCGATGTTCTTCATCAGAATGTTGGGCAAAACAATCAAAACACCGTAGTTATAAAAGCTTTAGGTTTCATTAAATCACAAGGATGTTGTGTGGCGGCTCATTATTAAAAGGTGATTCAGGCAAATTTGTTTTTTGGGAAGTTTATATAAAACAAGTAGCCCTTCGGATTATTTAGTACCCTTGAAGTAGAAGTAGCCCTCGGTCTCAAATAGGTTGGTGACCCCTGATTTACGAGAACCTTTTTTTTCCCGATAGGTTGTATTGTTCTTTTTTGGGGAAGTGGACTTTAAAAGCAGACAGACTCATTTGTTTCACTGGTCGTTGAGGATAAACCGATGGTCACAAACTAAAGGGCCACATACCATCATGCTTTGCGTGGCAAGATGGACCAGAGGAGCGTGAGCAGCTCTTTTGAGTCTAATGCTTTAGTTACGGCCTGAAAATAACATCACAACACATACGGCCACAAAGTGTCCGTATTAATTTGGGGAAACGCACTCCGTGTAATCGTCGTATCGACATTCATTATAAATTTCCCCCAGCCAACGCTGATCAGGCACTTTTTAATTGTGTGACAGTAATTATGTCAGAAAGTGAAGTGCCTTTTTATTTTTTTATTTTGCAGATGAGCTGTATGAATGAAATCCCTTATATAACCTAACTTTGTAATCAAAGAGGGGTTTTATTGTAATTGTGTAGAATTCAATTAAGACCTTTGAATCCTTTGTTTGTTTTCTATAACACAATTAATTTCTATAAAATATTGAGCATCTACTGTACTTTATGCTTCATACACAAGTCCACTATCATCGACACTTACTTCGTTCCTGCTATATAACCTCTTGGAATTCGTAGAATTCCCACTTTTCTAACAGACTTTTCAGAACTACTCTCCATTATACACACAAACTACGATAAGATTATTATCACTGGTGATTTTAACATACATGTTGATAATGGGAACGACTCAAAGGCCCGGGATTTTATGAATCTCTTGAATTCACTGAACCCACTCACAACCGTGGCCACACCCTTGATCTAGTTATTACAAAGGGTCTTACAACTGTTATATCGTCTATCTGTGACCTTGCTCTTTCTGACCACTTTTGTATTTTCTTTACAGCACTGGTACCTAAAGTTAGAAATAGTGCTAAATGTTTTATTAAGAAATGTTATCTTGACTCTGCAGCAGCTGAGAATTTCAAAGTAATGATGAACATAACTAGTACAAAAAACCCAGATACGGGACCATCATGTGTTAATGATCTAGTAACTACTCTAAATACAAAATTAAGGACAGCACTTGACTCTGTAGCAACATTGAAACAAAAAAAGGTTTTAGCCAAACAAAAAGCTCCATGGAGAAATGAGGACATGATTAAACTTAAGAGATCCTGCAGAAGGTCTGAGTGTACATGGAGAAAGACCAAGCTACAGGTCCACCTTGATATCTTTAAGGATAAACTTTCAGTCTTTAATAAAGCAATAAGAAATGCTAGGAAGGATCATTTCTCTAATTTGATATCTACAAATTCTAATAATTCCAGGGTCCTCTTTTCAACAATAGACAGACTTATAAATCCTGCACCTAAAGTAGATGATAGTCTCTTTTCCACCCCCAAATGTGAGGAATTTGCAGCATTCTTCAGAGATAAGATAACGAACATTAGGAAAAATATTGCTCAAGAAATTCCAAATGTCTTGTTTTCTGATCCCCTTCCACCATGCTGTAACAGTATGAGCTCTTTTGCACTGGCTGATATAGAAATGCTGAGCAAAGTAGTGTCACAACTGAAGCCGTCTACATGCCCTCTTGATCCCCTTCCCACCAAATTTTTTAAGATCATCTTTGACTCTGTGTCTAAGGACATTCTAGCCATTATAAACTGTTCCCTGCTTACAGGTATTTTCCCATCAGAACTTAAAACTGCCCTGGTGAGACCCCTCCTGAAGAAAAGCAATTTAGACTCCTCAGATCTAAACAACTTTAGACCTATCTCTAACCTTCCCTTTCTAAGCAAAATCCTTGAAAAAATTGTCTTTAAACAGTTAAATAATTTCCTAGATGCTAACTGTGCATTTGACACCTTCCAATCAGGTTTTCACTCTAATCATAGCACAGAAACGGCATTAGTCAAGGTTGTAAATGATCTCAGGATAAATGCTGACTCCAAAAAACTATCTGTCTTGGCCCTTCTGGATCTGAGCGCAGCCTTTGATACTGTTGATCACAATATCCTTATTGATAGACTTGAAAATTGCGTTGGCCTCACTGGTCCGGTCCTAAACTGGTTTAGGACCTATCTAACTGGCCGGGAATACTTTGTCGCCCTCGGAGACCACAGCTCAAAAAACATTTGTATGACCTGTGGGGTCCCTCAAGGATCCATTTTAGGGCCCTTACTTTTCAGTCTATACATGCTACCCCTTGGTAGTGTAATTAGGAGGCAAAACATTGTCTATCATAGCTATGCAGATGACACCCAGCTATATATTTCTGTAACACCCAACAACTACAGCTCTATTGATTGTTTGGTAAATTGCATTTCTGATATAAATGTATGGATGTCACAAAACTTTCTCCAGCTAAACCAAGATAAAACAGAGGTATTAGTCATTGGTGAAAAAAACGAGAGAGAGAAACTAACTGCACACTTAAAAACTCTAGCACTTAACACTAAGCACCAAGCCAGAAACCTAGGCGTCATACTTGACTCAGATCTCAATTTTGAAACCCATATCAAAAATATAATTAAAACATCTTTTTATCACTTGAGAAACATTGCTACGGTGCAACCGTTTCTCGCTCAGGCTAACACCGAAAGGCTGATGCATGCGTTTATCACGAGCAGGCTAGACTACTGTAACTCGCTTTTGTCTGGTCTACCAAAAAAAGCCATTAATCAACTACAAACAATACAGAATGCAGCAGCGCGAGTCCTCACTAAAACAAGATGGAGAGCGCACATCACACCAGTATTAAAATCACTGCACTGACTACCTGTTAGTTTTAGAATACATTTCAAGGTTCTCCTACTAGTTTATAAATCACTCCATAGTCATGCACCTGAATATATAACAGACATGCTCTCAAGGTACACACCCAGTAGATCCTTGAGGTCCTCCGGCACTGAACTTCTAACAGTTCCAAAAGCCAGGACAAAGAGACATGGGGAAGCAGCTTTTAGTTTCTATGCCCCCAACCTTTGGAACACTCTGCCAGAATACCTAAGAATGGCCGAAACGGTTGAAACCTTTAAACATGCACTTAAGACGTACCTCTATGATCTCGCTTATCACTCACTGTAAATCCAAGTGTTTGTAAATCCCCCCCAGCAGCTTAGTTTGACGATGACCGTGCTGAGTAGTCCTTTACGGTGCTAGTGCGGTTAGTATGTTTATTTTATTTTATTTATTTATTTATTTTTCTTTTCTTTCCTACTGTGAGGCGCATTGTGTTACTTCCTTGTATAAAATGTGCCGTACAAATAAAGTTTGATTTGATTTGATTAGATGTCATAATATCCACAACATATTGTAAGATAAGAATGACCCAATTCTTCTTAGATTTTCATCTGCAGAATTACTGTTCCTTGTATCAATAATCTGTTGTAATAATTGATAATGGTAAATAAGTCCAGCAATTTGTTATGGAGGACTCAAAATGGCTTAAGTATAAATAAATAAATATATATAGGAAAAAATAAATAAATGCTTAAATAAATCTATAAATAATTAAATAAATGTATGAATAAATACAGAAATTAATAAATATAAGTTATAAATCAACAGGACATCATTAAATAAATATTTCTACATTTCTGTATTTCTTCATTTATTTATTTCTCTATTTATGTGTCCACACGTATTTCTTCATTTATTTATGTGTGGAATTTACGTGTCCGTATATTTAAATGAGCTGGGGCGGTCACGGAATGTAATTTAAGGTTGTTTTCAGAGAAGTTAGTAGTTTAAACATCAAATCACATTTATTATTGTATTTATTTATACATTTATTTAAGCATTTATTTATTTATTCTTGTATTTATTCCTGCATTTATTTATTTATTTATTTATTTATACTTAAGTCATTTTAAGTCCTTCATAATTTGTGAGGTGATGAGACAAAAAAACTAAACAACTCAACTGTGATGTAGTGTTTGTGGCAGCAGATGGCAGTGTAACACTGCAATGGCTCGGAGGAGTCTGTCTCTCTATGAATCCCCCTTTAAATTATGTTTCTGAATGACATTATAAATAGACTTCAGTCTGGATTATATGTGGGTTATTTGGCTACTCAATGTGACCCTGAGTCACTGCATCATCGGAGTCTACTTTACGGTAAGTGACCTGCTCCCATCTACCGTGCTTTCCGGTCATCGGCCCGTTACCTCAGTCAGGTGTTGGCGGGCTCTCCCACAGACTCAACCGTGTTAAAAGACCTCACTTTTTAACTTTAATATATGGCCTTTCAGTAGTGCAGCGCATGTAAGTGTGTGTGGCAGGCTGCACCACGATACTAAACTAACGCTAGGGCAGCAATGGTGTCAACGCCAGCGACAGACCGGATGTCCTCCCCCAGCCAGAGAGAGACAAATGCAGAGGGCCTCTTAATGGAGGGCCACTCCGGCTCAGGTGTGGCTCGTCCCAGCTGACGACATGCCAATCAGCACCTGTAACAGAGAACTGAACAGTGACACCTAATGCATGGAAGATATATATGGGGCATATATATAGATGCAAACGTCTCTCTCTCTCTATGTATTTGTTTTATATATATATATGAAAGAGGGCCATGCTGGATAAGGAGTGCTGTCACTTTTTAAGATCAGTACATTTAGCTAAAAAAACTTTTATATAGAACTGGGCTCCATGTTTTGAACTGCAGGAGTTATCTGGCAGGATTCTTCCACCACCGATTGGGCCTATACATGAGATTAGAGTTTAGAGTTGTAGCTCAGGAGTTAGACGGTCGGGCCATGAGTCGTAGAGTTAGTATTAAGGTAAATAATACATAAAACATGGAGGATTTACATTGCAGACCTGATTATTGTGTAACAAATGAGAGACGAGACCGTCGGTGTAAAAAGAGCCGACATCTAACTCGTTGTTGTTGTTGTGTTTGTTCTTGTAGGAATAATCTGCAGCGATGGAGGGATGCGGCCTTGTTCATCGCCAAGTCGCTATTGTCAAACACTGCGGTGACCTTTGCCCCAATCAGCTCTGCTGCAGCCGTACGGACGGCGGACGCCTCGAGGCGGGCGGTAGGAATATTTATCTATTCGCACTAAAGGTACGTTCACACCGGCCGCGAAAAAAAATTCTCGCCGCGCCTGTCGCAGGATTCTGTCGCGCGACAAAAAAAGGGTGTTCACACCGGACGCGTCGAGACGAGACGCAGCGGGGGCGTGGCTTATCGCGCCCGCTTCTTCAGCCATATGAATCTTTTCCTTAACCAGACTGAGATGTTGTGTCTTCACTTGTTGCCCTGTGAGACGCCCTGCTGCTGCCCCTCTCTCTCCTTCTCTCTGGACTCTGCGATCCTGACTTCCACGGCCCTCCGCCCCTCCGCCCCATGTAGGCCGCAAGGTGAGACACGAAAAGTGCTTTAGAAAAGGAATCCCGCTCCACAGGCGCGCATCTACACAATATTTAGCTCATAATAAAGAAAAAGTCGTGTTTTGCTACCAAAAAAAAGTTTGTCGCTGACTTTCCAGTCGATTTTCGATGCGTCTATGTTTTATACCGAACTAGTTTCTTCAGACGTAATAGGATTTTGGTAAGCGAGTGGTGGCACGGTTTGACACGTGATGCTTCTACACCAACGAGGTAGCTGCTTTTTGTCAACAGAACGGCAATGTGGCGTGCGCCTTAATCGAGCAGTACGGAAGACGAAGATAATACACCGGAATATCTTAATAAATTAAAAAACAAACATTGTTTTATGCATATTACTTCAGTCAAGCACGAGGAGGTATATTATGTCACCACTACACGATGGAATACACACAGGACAAGCCTACAAACGTGGCTCGGGTTGGAGGGTGAGTCCCGTGGCTGACTACTACACTGTGTTGATGTGGAGTTTGACAATATCCCCGATGAATGCTGGCATCCATCACACGTGCTGCCGTAGATTTAAGGACAACAAATCCATGGCAAAGGTGGAAAGACGTTTCGCACGTGAGAGACAAGAAGCGACGGAAGACTTCTAGCAGGTCAGGGCTGCTAATCGCAGCTCTGGCCCCGTTCGTCCTGCCCTGTGCAGAATGTGTTCGTCAACCGAGCTGGCAAACGACAAAGGGATCCTCTGTCAAAGGCTGAAACATTAACAGCAGGTAAACACACACACACACACACACACACACATACTGTGGTTGAGTGACTGAAAGGTACACTTATGTGTGAGATATGTCAACAAACTCATTGAGCTATCCTTTTTGTTTTGTTCAGGCCAATTGCAGAAAGCTGCCTAGTTGAAGGATGATCAAAGTATTCTTTTGCATATAAAAGAAAAAGCCTGTGTGGCTCTGGAGGTTATAGCATTCTGAGTGGCTCTAGAGGTTATAACAGCTTGTGTGGCTCTGGAGGTTATAACAGCCTGAGTGGCTCTGGAGGTGCAGTACCACAAAGGCTGTTATAATCAGTACACCAGGTTTTTGACGAGGCCTGAAAAACCAGAGAAAGACCAGTACGTTATTTATTATATTGTATTTCAAGGAGCTACTAACTTAACATTGCATTAGTAAACATTCAATCTGCATTATGTTGTATGTGCACACAATCCCAACACATATTTATTTATTTCCTTCTCGTTCATATGTGTTCTAGGAATGAGCCACGTTTGATGTCAGCTATAAGATATTCTGTGAGAGGATCATTCGCCTAAGGCTGCTTGTCCACCAAGAGGAGCTGAGAATGGAAGGCCCTTATCGACCTGGCAAATGAAGGTCTTGATGCTTCAAACTACAGGTAACTGACATGATGAAGGTCTTGATGCTTCAAACTACAGGTAACTGACATGATGAAGGTCCTGATGCTTCAGACTACAGGTAACTGACATGATGAAGGTCCTGATGCTTCAGACTACAGGTAACTGCAATGCATGTTTCTCTCAAGTCTTATTATTTGTCATGTGCAAGTCCAGCTTTACACAACTTGTGTGTGACAGGCCTGAGAATTTTTTTTAATTCTTGCCATGTACCAGTTGGCAACAAGTCTGTGTGTCTGTGTGTGTGTGTGTGTGTGTGTGTGTCTGTGTGTGTGTGTCTGTGTGACTGTGTGTGCCTTTCTTGGGCCTCTTTGGTGTTACATGTGCTGTATGGCAGATAGGTTCTAACCTGTAATGTCTTGTACCACCTACACCACTCTCTGCTTTTCATGATACTCATGTGACTCTTAATTGTCACTGTTTTGTTGTGTTGCAGACAGGATCTGTTGGTGACTCCTGGCATGTCATGCCCACGGCCTCCAACCTCTGAACATGTGAATGTCACTGAAGCACAAACTGTTGTTCCCCTTGCGCTATACAATCTAGTAAACTAAATTATAGGCGCCTCTGAGGAGCCAACGCTGGATCATTCTGTCCACATTGCTGATGACTTGCACTTGAAAGTGTTGTCTGTTTGTCAAGACATTGTGTACCTTGCTTCCAAGGGTCATAAGTAGACACCTAAGTTGCACAGACTTATGTCGTTGCTGTAATTGTGCCAACACAAAAGACACTGAGCTACTGGAAGACAACTGTCCTGACACTGACAGTGAGGACTGACGGCGTCCTTAATATGTTATTTCTTTTGTAGTTTTGTACAGTTTTATATATCATGTCATATTTTTAACTAGAATGGGCACTCGGTAGAGTGCATACCTTCGCAATTTACGTTTTTCACCTTTTCGTGACCTTGACCTTGACCTTTGACCCAATCACTCCCAAAAACTAATCGATTGTTCCTTGGGTCATGACCAATCATCCCACCAAGTTTCATAAGAATCGGCTCAGTTTTGTCTGAGTTAGACGAATAACTGACGGACGGACATATTCACAAATAAATAAATACACGCCGGCGAAAACATTACCTTCTGCATTTTCAATGCGAAGGTAATAAAGATTGTTTTGTTGGTTCATCTGTGTTTTCATTTGTGGAAGAATGAATTAATGAACGAACAAACAAATGGTCGTTGGTATAAGTACAAATTACAGCCAAAAGACTGTAATTCCTACTGACGTAGGAAGTCCAGTCTGACGTAGGAAGTCCAGTCTGTGCCTTTTTTCTTCAGTGTGTGCTGGGAGTTCAATCCATGTTAGATCGTCAGTACGGTGTATTCCCAGGTATGTCAAACTTGATCTAAATGACTTAACATAAGCATAACATAATCGTATATTTGCCTTATTGGACGCGGCTATGTATACAGCACTATTTAGAATCCATTTAGCCCACTTTTGAGGATGTTCGGGTGTTTTCCTCTTTATCGGTAACTGTGAATCTATCCACGGGAGCCGCCATATTGCCGTTCTGTTGACAAAAAGCAGCTCCCTCATTGGTGTAGAACGATCACGTGTCGAACCGTGGCACCACTCGCGCCCAACATTATGAAGAAACTAGTTCTGCATAAAACATAGTTGCATCGACAATCGACTGGAATTTTAGCGACGAACTTTTTTATGGTAGGTTAGCACAACTCGTTTTTTTTATGAGCTAAAGATCGTGTAGATGCGCGACTGTGGAGCGGTTGAAACGAAAACAGTGTTCACCTTACGGCCTAATGTTCCCGCTAGTCTCCCGCGGAGTAAACACGGGTCGAGGAACGACAGGACCGCAGAGAGCTTCCACTTGTTAGTGTACCGAGTTGCTCTCTCACTGCGCTACTCGCTGCTCTCTCTCTCTTCTCTCTATGATTCGTGTCTCTGAGACTTTTCCTGCTCCGGCGGCAGATCTCCGCTGCCATGAAACACATATGCCGGCGCTTGGTTCATAGTGAAGTACTGTTCTGTCATTTAATGCTGCTTGTCAAAAACCGCTCCTTGTGGTATTGCGCATGCGCCGAGTCGATTTTCCGAGTTTTTTCGAGTTTTTTTCCGACACGCCCATCATGTTTAGCTAACCCTGTCTTTGCAACGGTGAGTGACGTCACCTTGTGGTATTGCGCCGAGTCGATTTTCCTAGTTGCACGTCATGCACGGCATGCACGGCTGATAACGGTGAGTGACACTTTTTATAATTAGACTCATGACAGAAAAAAACACTTACTTTATGCTTTTTATTTGATGTACAGATGTATAAAACCATAAAGTAGCTTTTTTTTTTTTTTTATAGGGTAGCATGAATCGATACACACCTATCAGTTTATGCAGCGGGTAGCAAATTTTTACAAGGCAGCAAAAAATGACAGAACACCGGCCGGCAGAACGATGACGAGCGGAGCTTCTCAACGCTGATTGGCTGACGCAACTATGACTCACGCGTTTCTGCTGCTCGAGTTCGGAAATTTCAACTCGAGCGACAGATCGCTCTGTTCGCTCAGTTCGCCCCGTGACCTACGCTCTGTTCGTGCTGCTCTGACGCGCTGCTCGCAGGAAAAAAAACAGCGTCGCAGCTTTGCATTGCCTTAACATGTAAACTTGTCGCGCGACAAAATGTTGTCGCGTCCGGTGTGAACGGGGTGAAGAAATGAATGCAGTTGAATTGTCTGTGGAAAGACATGTGCACAACAATCAGCAAACATGGACCCAGAGTAAAACTTCTTGATTATTTATGTTTAATAAATCAGCAGTAAATAGCATTGAGGTTACAGTTGAATACAAATCACATCACAACAAATTTATCTCTAAGGGTGCTTTCACACTAGTTCAGTTAGTTTTGACTCATTGAGATTAAAGATCTCGTTTACAAGATTGTCCTGGCCAAGACAGCAGTAGCTCATTAAACAATGTTTCAGACATAAAACATCAAACGGTGACGGACAATAAAAAAATATATATATATTTTTCTAGATCACAGCATGAGCAAAACCCAAACTAAGACTCCAGTCTTCATATCCTAGTTTTAATGGAATCAAAACCGGTTATGTGTGAAAGCTCCCTACATTTATTTCCTATATATATATATATATATATGGAGAACAGTTAAAGAGCATTATACAACCTTTCTTTCCTTTTTTTTTACTACTTTTTAAAATCAAAATCGATCAAAAAAGACTGAAGCAGGAGCATTCTCTATGATCTATCAGAAACTATTCTTATTAGCGCAAACAAAGTTGAGTTTGGCGGCACAGTCCCAGACAACCACGTTGTTTTCCTTCAGCGAGAGGGCCCCGCAGCGGTGAATCCAGCCGGGGCACTGGGGCGTATCCACATGGTTCCAATCCCAGTAGCTCTCATTTCCACCGCTCACCCACAGCCATCTGTCAGCCAGGTAGCGCAGGCCGGTCCACACGAGGTCTGTCTGGGCTCCCTGGCTGACCCCCAGGGTTTCATTTAGAGCGTAGCCAGAGGGCAGGCTGACGAGGTCTCTGTTCTGGTCGCGACACAGCTCCATGGCCTCCTCCCACGTCTTTTTTTCCTTCACCAAAACCAGGCAGCGTTCGGAACAGAAGAAGGAGCGTGTGTTGTTGCAAAAAACGTTGCGCCAGCCTTCTTCACGGTGCACCGCGCAATTTTTTATGTCGTTGAAATTGCTCGTAAGCCAGCGGCTGAACGTTACATTTTCCTCTCCCACCCACTTCCAGTTGTCTACGCCGTTTTTTGAGAGACCGATCCAGGCTTTTTCGTCCCTTCCAGGATGGTTCCAGAGGTCATCATCTTCTTCCTGGCTCCTGATTGTAGTCAGATCAGTGTGATGCTCCATGCAGTAGTTTCTGGCCTCTTGCCAAGTCTTTTCTTCTGCGACGTACCTATTGCACCGAAAGAGAGCCACCGTGAAGAAACAAGTGAGGATGAGACACACGGGAGCACTCTTCTCCATATTGAGTTGCAGACGAGGTTCTGTTCTGTGAAAGTCTCTCCGCCTGTCAAGGGTCTTTACTACACCTGAAGGAGCAGCAAACACCCAATCACAGAGCAGGCTACGGCGTTATGAAAATGACCAGGAAGCCTTGTGTGCAGTAATTCAAAAGGAGGCATTCAAATGTTCACAAATGGGGCAAAATGGGAGGTCAAGCTTGCTTTGAATGTTTATGCAAATATGTAGATGTTTAGATATATCACACTCTGTGTGTGTGTGTTTTCCCAGCCACTTTCATTGAAAAGCAGCATTATCTTTTATTATTAAATGTACCTAGTCAGATGTGACCAATCGGCATTAAATATTTGAACTTATATAACTTTATGTTATTAGATCCCCTCCGTACCTTTCCATGAATGTCTCAGACCGCATAAGTGAAAATTTGCAGCAGCCTTTTTAAGGGAGTCCTCCCTCTACTGTACATCATTACCTCGTTGACTTCCTTCACACATGCCACTAATGGCATGTTTTGAATACCAGATTTGCTTTTTGATAACGAGCAGGCTTTAGTGCTTCGTCTTTTTTCTCTTCTGCCTTAGTCAAAATATTGATTTGCATTAAAAGATCATCATGAAAACTATCATTCTGACCTTAAAAGAGAGAGTTGTATTGTGGTGAGTGCAATTATATGACTCCTTTATAATTGTCTTGTTTGCTTTATAAATCACACTCAATTTATCCTTCATTTTCAGTGAAAGTGTCTCTATTTGAATTAATTTCTTTCGGTGGAGATAAAATCTTATTTAGTTCATTAGATTTAAGAGTACCGAGGACCTTTTTTTTCATGATAGGTTGTATAGTTTGTTTTTGGGGAAGTGGACGTTAAAAACAGAGACTCATTTGTTTCACTGGTCGTTGAGGATAAACCGATGGTCACAAACTAAAGGGCCACATACCATCATGCTTTGCGTGGCAAGATGGACCAGAGGAGGGTGAGCAGCTCTTTTGAGTCTAATGCTTTAGTTACGTCCTGAAAATAACATCACAACACATACGGCCACAAAGTGTCCGTATTAATTTGGGGAAACGCACTCCGTGTAATCGTCGTATCGACATTCATTATAAATTTCCCCCAGCCAACGCTGATCAGGCACTTTTTAATTGTGTGACAGTAATGATGTCAGAAAGTGAAGTGCCTTTTTATTTTTTTATTTTGCAGATGAGCTGTATGAATGAAATCCCTTATATAACCTAACTTTGTAATCAAAGATGTTTTTATTGTACTCGTGTGGAATTCAATTAAGAATCCTTTGTTTCGTGTAACACGATTAATTTCTATGAAATGTTGAGCATCTACTTTCCTTTATGCTTCATACACAAGTCCACTATCATCAACACTTACTTCGTTCCTGCTATATAACCTCTTGGAATTTGTAGGTGTCATAATATCCACAACATATTGTAAGATAAGAATGACCCAATTCTTCTTATATTTTCATCTGCAGGATTACTGTTCCTTGTATCAATAATCTGTTGTAATAATTGATAATGATGGGAAATAAGTCCAGAAAAAACTAAACAACTCAACTGTGATGTAGTGTTTGTGGCAGCAGATGGCAGTGTAACACTGCAATGGCTCGGAGGAGTCTGTCTCTCTATGAATCCCCCTTTAAATTATGTTTCTGAATGACATTATAAATAGACTTCAGTCTGGATTATATGTGGGTTATTTGGCTACTCAATGTGACCCTGAGTCACTGCATCATCGGAGTCTACTTTACGGTAAGTGACCTGCTCCCATCTACCGTGCTTTCCGGTCATCGGCCCGTTACCTCAGTCAGGTGTTGGCGGGCTCTCCCACAGACTCAACCGTGTTAAAAGACCTCACTTTTTAACTTTAATATATGGCCTTTCAGTAGTGCAGCGCATGTAAGTGTGTGTGGCAGGCTGCACCACGATACTAAACTAACGCTAGGGCAGCAATGGTGTCAACGCCAGCGACAGACCGGATGTCCTCCCCCAGCCAGAGAGAGACAAATGCAGAGGGCCTCTTAATGGAGGGCCACTCCGGCTCAGGTGTGGCTCGTCCCAGCTGACGACATGCCAATCAGCACCTGTAACAGAGAACTGAACAGTGACACCTAATGCATGGGAGGTGGGCCGTCAAACTATATATATATATATATATATATATATATATATATATATATATATATATATATATATATATATATATATATATATATATGTGTGTGTGAAAATATATAGGCCATATATATAGATACAAACGTCTCTCTCTATTATTTTATATATATATATATATATATATATATATTCCCATTATCGGTTTTGATCGCTCTTCTCAAAACGGCCGATCAAACCGATCGATCAGATGACGTCACATCTGCGAGAACTATCAGACGTTTCAATCGCCGCGCACCGCAACAAAGACGATGCGCCCGGTGAGGACCGCAGAGTGAGAGGTCCACGAGGGGATCCTCACGCACCGAGCGGCACCCCGTCCCCCGAGGGGACCAACTCTGGGTCAACTCAGTGACACTCACATGTCTGAGCCCCTATAGACTGATGTTCACATGTCTGAGCCCCTACAGACTGATGTTCACATGTCTGAGCCCCTACAGACTGATGTTCACATGTCTGAGCCCCTACAGACTGATGTTCACATGTCTGAGCCCCTACAGACTGATGTTCACATGTCTGAGCCCCTACAGACTGATGTTCACATGTCTGAGCCCCTACAGACTGATGTTCACATGTCTGAGCCCCTACAGACTGATGTTCACATGTCTGAGCCTATAGACTGATGTTCACATGTCTGAGCCCCTACAGACTGATGTTCACATGTCTGAGCCCCTACAGACTGATGTTCACATGTCTGAGCCCCTACAGACTGATGTTCACATGTCTGAGCCCCTATAGACTGATGTCCATATGTCTGAGCCCCTACAGACTGATGTTCATATGTCTGAGCCCCTATAGACTGATGTTCACATGTCTGAGCCCCTATAGACTGATGTTCACATGTCTGAGCCCCTATAGACTGATGTTCACATGTCTGAGCCCCTATAGACTGATGTTCACATGTCTGAGCCCCTATAGACTGATGTTCACGGTACACGCATTCCATCGGGAGCGCAAGGGTTTTGATAAAGTTAGCGGAAGGATTTAAGTTACAACATCCGGTTTTGCAAAGTTAGCGGAAAGAACCACGTGAACCAACATTTGTTTATCAAAATAAGATGTCGACAAATCATACACTAACATATACAAGTTAACAATGAACTGATTTTGTATCTTTATAGATCGTTTCTGAGATTTAGCTTAAATGATGCTAACATTAAAACATTTTTACTGTACAAAGGAAGAGTTTATAAAAATAAGTCAGACTTTTGTTTGTTAAAAAAAGTCCTGTATATAGATTTCCCCAAGAGTTCCAGGAAATGAATAATGCAGAGGTGTTCCATACATATCTGAAATCCCCTACAATAGTAATCAAACAATTTGAATGTATCAATTAGGACATTTTTCAAGGTAAAAGTCCTAAATGTTTAAAGAAATCTGTAATTTCTTTAATGTTTGAGGTGCTTTAGATGTGTATTTCCTCATAGTCCTAGGCAATAATGCTACACATTAAATAGAATGCTTCAACCGTGATCGGTGATCGGTATTTTCTGATCGGCAGCAGTGATTTCAGTGATCGGCACCAAAAAACCTGATCGGTGCATCTCTAATATAAATAGCCCTGATTATTGTGTGACAAATGAGAGACGAGACTGTCGATGTAAAAAGAGCCGACATCTAACGCGTTGTTGTCTTTGTTCTTGTAGGAATAATCTGCAGAGATGGAGGGATGCGGCCTTGTTCCGAGTCATCGCTGTGCTGCAATCTGCAAACACCGCGCTGACCTTTGCCCCACGTACGGACGGCGGACGCCTCGAGGCGAGCGGTAGGAATATTTATCTATTCGCACTTAGGCTGAAGAAATGAATGCAGTTGAATTGTCTGTGGAAAGACATGTGCACAACAATCAGCAGACAAAGACCCAGAGTAAAGCTTCTTGATTATTTATGTTTAATAAATTAGCAGTAAATAGCATTGAGGTTACAGTTGAATACAAATCACATCCCAACAATTTGAACTATTAGGGTGCTTTCACACAAGTTCAGGTAGTTTGGACCAAGTGGGGAAAAAAATAATTAATATATATATATATATATATATATATATATATATATATATACATTGTTGTATTTGGGTTGTGGTCTGGTCTGTGTAACTGTGGGGTCGATGTCACACACTTTAGAATAAATTAAAAACTACCAAACGACCAAATACGACCAAAATCTAAAACTAAGACTAAAGTCTTCATATCCCAGTTTTATACATACATCTATGTGTATATATATATATATATATATATATATATATATATAGAGAGAGAGAGAGAGAACAGTTAAAGAGCATTATACTACCTTTGTTTTTGTTTTTTTTACTACTTTTAAAATCAAAATCGATCAAAAAAGACTGATGGAGCAGGAGCATTCTCTATGATCTATCAAACCCTATTCCTCTTATTGCAAACAAAGTTGAGTTTGGCGGTGCAGTCCCAGGCAACCACGTAGTTTCCCTTCAGCGAGAGGGCCCCGCAGCGGTGAATCCAGCCGGGGCACTGGAGAGCGTCCGGATGGTTCCAGTGCCAATAGCCTTGATTTCCACCGCTCACCCACAGCCATCTGTCAGCCAGGTAGCACAGGCCGGTCCACACAAGGTCTGTCTGGGCTCCCTGGCTGACCCCCAGGGTTTCACTCAGAGCGTATGCGGATGGCAGGCTGACGAGGTCTCTGTTCTGGTCGCGACACAGCTCCATGGCCTCCTCCCACGTCTTTTTTTCCTTCACCAAAACCAGGCAGCGTTCGGAACAGAAGAAGTGGCGTGTCTTGGTGCAAGAGAGGTTGCGCCAGCCGTCTAGACGGTGCACCGCGCACATTGCGCCGTCTTTAAACGGGCCACTTAACCAGCGGCTGAACGTGACTTTTACCTCTCCCACCCACTTCCAGTTGTCTACGCCGTCTTTGAAGAGACCGATCCAGGCTTTTCTCTCCCTTCCAGGATGGTTCCAGAGGTCATCATCTTCTTCCTGGCTCCTGATTGTAGTCAGATCAGTGTGATGCTCCATGCAGTAGTTTCTGGCCTCTTGCCAAGTCTTCTTTTCTGCGACGTACCTATTGCACCGAAAGAGAGCCACCGTGAAGAAACAAGTGAGGATGAGACACACGGGAGCACTCTTCTCCATATTGAGTTGCAGACGAGGTTCTGTTCTGTGAAAGTCTCTCCGCCTGTCAAGGGTCTTTACTACACCTGAAGGAGCAGCAACCACCCAATCACAGAGCAGGCTACGGCGATATGAAAATGACCAGGAAGCCTTGATTCAAAATGAGGCATTCAAATATTCACAAATGGGGCAAAATGGGAAGTAGATTGTTTTGGATGTGTATGCAAATATGTAGATGTTCAGATATATCACTCTGTGTGTGTTTTTTCTTTTTCAGCCACTTTCATTGAAAAGCAGCATGATCTTTTATTGTTAAATGTATCCAGCCAGATGTGACCAATCGGCATTAAATACATGAACTTATATAACTTTACATTATTAGATCCCCTCTGTGCCTTTCCATGAATGTCTCAGACCGCATAAGTGAAAATTTGAATTGACTTCCTTATGTTTTAAATACCGAATTTGCTTTTGTATGACGAGCAGGCTTTTGTGCTTCGGCCTTTTTTCTCTTTTGCCTTAGTCAAAAATATTGATTTGCATTTTCTTCTAGTCAATTTCAACTGAAAACTATCATTCTGACCTGAAAACAGAGAGAGAGAGTTGTATTGTGGCCAGTGCAATTATATGACTCCTTTTATAATCGTCATGTTTGTTTTATAAAACACGCTCATTTTTATACTTCATTTTCAGATTGATCCAGTTCAAGTGTCAAAGCAGCAGCGCTTTTGAGTCTAATGCTTTAGTTACGTCCTGAAAATAACATCACAACACATACGGCCACAAAGTGTCTGTATTCATTTGGAAACACGATTCATTTCTATAAAATCTTGAGCGTCTATTTTAAGCCAAAGTTTGCGTTTTCATTTCTTGTGTTAGAGATTAAATTAATTTAATCTAAGTTTGTTAGCAATGAATCACAATTTGGATGATTCGATATTTGAGGATCAACAGCATACCTCTTTGTTAGCTTGTGTCCTTTGTTTCTGGGGAGGTTAATATTTTAAAGCAGCTTGGTAACACTTCTTCTGAAAAATTAATGTTTAGAAAAATGCTGCTGCACTTCATTAATCACAAAGATAGTAGTAAAAAGAAAACAACCACAAATCTGTACACTGATGACATTATTAAAGCCACCACTATTACAAAAACGAAATGTACTTTGCAACATATCCCAATTAACCTTTGACCAAAGGTTTACTTTGTTATGCTGATCAGTTTAAAGCATTCAGGTAAATACTTATAGTTTAATAACTGACATTTCCATTTTTTTTAAATAGCTTGAAGGCGTCATTTCCTACCTAACAAAAAACCTGCCTGCTATCTTTGTTGCGACCTCTACGTTGTGCTAATCGGTTAACAACAGTAACAATAACTTTTCTTTTAATTATTTAAAATCGGCCCGCTACTGTTGAGATTGCAGTGAAACGCGGAGAAAATGTGAAGTGGTGCTCAAAATATCTTTGTCGTGTCGAGTCTCGGCCAATCAGCGTTTAGATCTCTTCAGAGTTTGGTGGTTTAGGTTAGCTTGAATGTTAGTCCGCCACATCTGCTGCTGTCACGCTGCACGGTGTAGCGATGCTAACAAAGTACTACGTTAAGAGCGATGTGATTTTGCATATTTTTTGTATCGATACTTCATTAAAAGAGCCCGTGATCGGTGCGCACGCGCTGCTCCGCTCCGTGTCACGCTGTCTGCACGCGCTGCGCAGCGCAGCTCACAGCGAGTGGCGTTAAGTGCCGGATCATTTGAGACCGTCTTCGGCTTTAAAAAAAACAAACATGCCAGAAGTGAAATGTTTCAGTACTTTGTCTCCAATGCAAACAGTAAAGTTGTGTAACTCTACAGCTGCTCATCTTGATGAACTCTATCATCTGGTCAGATACAGACTAGCGGCCTCATAGTGTATAATCAATGTATGATGGCTCCATGTAGTTTCATTCATATCTGGCTGTAGGCTAAAACTAATATTACTGACATGTGTTAAGTGTTGGAACAAGTTGGTAAGAAGTGAACCATACATATATTGTAGTTATTACTATTATAGATAAACATACCAGTCTCTTATTTATGGTATCATATTGTTGTTATAGTATTGTATCGGGTATCATGATATTTATGGCAGGTATGGTATAGAAGTTATAATGTTAATATCGTGACAACCAGGTAGAGGCAGAATAGACTCAGGGAAAAGTCTGAGGACTGTTCAGGCCAAAAAAAAGGAAGTTGGTTTATGAATGACTTTAACCATATTATATATAATGACAATGTATATTTATTACTACTATCATTATACGGCTTAGTCAGAGCGGAGGACGTTTTGCTCTTAAACTGTTTATTGTCATTATTTAGAATTTAGATTTGTGGTCAGAACAATAAAATGACCGTAGTTGTAATTCTAAAAGCTTTGAGGCTTCATCAAAGAACATTGTGACACCTTTTTCACCCCTCATGAGTTTGCAGGTATGTATTTTGGAAGGAGAAAATATTATGGTCATATTCTTTTTTTTTTTGTGCAGTTGTTCTTATGACAAATTGGAATGTTTCTTGATGTTAATGTGTTCAGGCATTGACTGGCATCATAAATGATTATTTTTGAAGGACTGAATCAGTTTAACCAATAGTTTCGAACATAACAAAACCACAGAAAGTGGGCGTCTATTGGGGTTGACGAAACGGCAAGTTCTAACTGTCAAAAAGATATTCTCTCCATTCTCCTCATTGTTCATAGTTAAAACCTTGAGATCATCCTCGAAAAGATTTGAGCCAATTCAGAAAAGTTTTGTGGGAGGAATCCGTGACTTTGTATAACGGCAAAAAGTAGCAAATTTAAGCAAAACACGCCCCAATACACCAAAAACGGACAACTTTGGTGAAATATTGGAGCGCCCTCTATTGTTCAAATGTAGCAAGATTTATTGTGCACGTTCCATTACGCAATGTGCACATATGCTGCAAGTTTGGAGTGATTAGTCCCAATAGTGTTGAGGTTATGAGCATTGAAAAACAAGACACACCCCTAAGAGATGCATTAGGCCACAGAATCTTATCACAATAAGATATCCAAAAGTGTTTTATCTATCCAGGTGATATAGCTTCAATGATAATCGATACAATGTCTGGTATAAATCAAAGCCAGCCTTAAGGAGGACTCGCCAAATAAGTGTTTTAATCAAATTCAAAATGGTGGAAAAACTAAGTAGGCGGTTCTGTGAGGCTCTTTTGTCGAGCAGGTCAAAGTGGACATGTGTGAAACATTTCAAGTCAATCGGACAATTGGGGTATGAATCATTACCCCAATGTGCGCCCAATGCTCTAAAATTTGAATTTCAATAGAGTCCTCTCGGACTGACTTTGTCAATCGCCCGGACCCTAATGATGGGAAATAGGTCCAGCAATTTGTGAGGCGACAAGACAAAATTAAAGCTGCTAGCAGCGTTGAACGGGTCCTCGCTCGCCCACGCCGGTCGGGGGCGGCGGCGAGTCGCCGGCCCGCTCAGCCGAGGGCGCAGCGGTCGGACTCGACTCGGGCCGCGACTCATAACGAGCGCGAGGAGTTTGGGGCGGATTCGACAAAGTCCAGTTCGACCGCTAGCTTGCGCTTTAACCGCATAAATATATTTACGCGTTGCGTGTCCCTACGTGAAGTGTAGACCACGGCGTGTAAATTCAATGTAAAAAAAAAAAAAAAACATTAAAAAAAGGCATCTCGTCTCAGAATGGATCACGGATATGCAGGTTATCCAGTGAAGCCCTTATCCTGCTGAGCACTCACACTATTTGGGACGGGTCAAATTAGGGGCGGATTGAAGGAAGTCCAGTTGAGCCAGTAGGTGGCGCTTTGAGTCTCTGACCATATCCATGCACCCTTGAAGCATCGACGTCATGTAAATTAAATGTAAAAAAACCTGATAACATTATTTTTGCCTTAGCCTGGAATTAAAACCAGGTGTCTGTGTCACTAGGCAAGCACATTTTGCTCTGTACACCTTATTAGAGGTAATTGCATCAGCTGTAGGGTGTAAAAATTATTGTAAAAGTGAAAAATGTATGGATCTTTTACTTCATAAATAGGTGTTTCTATCAAATTTGGCAGTTTGGGGCGTTTTTGGCGTTTTTGAGCTTTTTTGGCCGATTTGGCCACATTCCACTTTTTTACAACGGTCGAGTTTTCCCAGAAAACGACAACGGAATCAGCTCAAAATTGGTGAATGTGTTCAGGCCTTGACTGGCATTAAACTTGATTTTTGTAAACAATATCTGATGAGTTTAAGCTATAGTTTTTAAGATTAATAAATTACACAAAATGGCGGTCAAAAAACGGCTCTTATTGGTATATTCAAGTCTTGAGATTCTAACAAACCTATTTTGAGCTAATTCCGTTGGCGTTTTGTGGGTCTAATGGCTGTTTGAAAAAAAGGGGAAATGGCCAAAAACGCAAAAAAACGGGCAAAACCGGCCAACTTTGGTGAATATTTGTAGTGCCACCTAAGGTTTAAATTGCACAACATTTTCTGTGAATGATCCATACGCAATTCTGCACATATCCTGACGGTCTGTCATTTGAACATATTGGGTGAGGGGCGTCGGCGGTCAAACTTCTAGGTGGCGCTAGAGAGCAATTTTTGAGAGCCCAATTTCGAGGCCGGTGTCGAAACCTAAGTTTCACCAATCCTGACAAGCATGCCAAATTTGGTGTATGATTTTGGGATATGATGCATATCCCCAATATGCGGTCGAAGAGTAAAAATAAAATAGGAATAGGAAGAATAAGAACTAACAATTTCAATAGGGTCCTCTCGGACAGCTTCGCTGTCGCTCGGACCCTAATAAATAAACAACTCAACTGTGATGTAGTGTTTGTGGCAGCAGATGGCAGTGTTGCAAAGGCTCGGAGGAGTGCGTCTCTCTGAATGGCCCTTTAAATCAACTTCACTGAATATGTTCCTGAATCAACATTATAAATAGACCTTCAGTCTGGATTATATGTGGGTTATTTGGCTACATAAGTGTGTATATATATATGTGTGTTAATATATATTTATGTGTAAGTTATATATATATATATATATATATATATATATATATATATATATATATATATATATATATATATATAATAAATATTTAATGCAGATAATACTGTCTGAAAATAGATTACAGGGTGGCGGCACGTTGTATGGGATATTTACAAATAACGATGTTACACGTAAATTAGCCTTTATAACCATGTTTAAGCTAGCTCGTAGCTAGCTCGTAGCTAGCGCGAGCTACGAGCTACGTGCGTGACCGTCTGCTAGCAGATGTGTTGTTGTACAGCGGTCCCGGTTGTATACCCGGTGTTACCGGGAATATAATAATGGAGGAATAAAGACGGCGGGGCATCACTTTGTTTCAGTGGAGCTCTCGCTGTCAGAAGCAAATCCGTATGTGTCACATGTCATCTTCAGGACCTCTGATTGGTTGTTCTCTTTGCCCATCAACACAGTGACAGGATTAACCCTATAAGAAAAAAACATGTATTAGCCTCACTGTATTATAGGCCGCAGTGTTCAAACGGCGGGAAAAAAGTAGCGGCTTATAGTCCGGAATTTACGGTATATATAAAATATATTTATTGCAGATAATACTGTCTGAAATAAGGAGTACTGTCACTTTTTAAGATCAGTACATTTAGCTAAAAATACTTCTGTACATTTGTATAAAAGTTATTTGTAAGGATTTTTCCACCACCGATTGGGCCTGTACATGAGATTAGAGTTTAGAGTTGTAGCTCAGGAGTAAGACGGTCGGGCCATGAGTCGTAGAGTTAGTATAAAGGTAAATAATACATAAAACATGGAGGATTTTCATTGCAGCCCTGATTATTGTGTGACAAATGAGAGACGAGACCGTCGGTGTAAAAAGAGCCGACATCTAACGCGTTGTTGTCTTTGTTCTTGTAGGAATAATCTGCAGAGATGGAGGGATGCGGCCTTGTTCCGAGTCATCGCTGTGCTGCAATCTGCTAACACCGCGCTGACCTTTGCCCCACGTACGGACGGCGGACGCCTCGAGGCGAGCGGTAGGAATATTTATCTATTCGCACTCAGGCTGAAGAAATGAATGCAGTTGAATTGTCTGTGGAAAGACATGTGCACAACAATCAGCAGACAAAGACCCAGAGTAAAGCTTCTTGATTATTTATGTTTAATAAATCAGCAGTAAATAGCATTGAGGTTACAGTTGAATACAAATCACATCCCAACAATTTGAGCTATTAGGGTGCTTTCACACAAGTTTGGGTAGTTTGGACCAAGTGGGGAATATATATATATATATATATATACATACATACATACATACATACATACATTGTTGTATTTGAGTTGTGGTCCGGTCTGTGTAACTGTGGGGTAGCTGTCACACACTTAAGAATAAATTAAATGAACTTACACAGTCGGCCAAACAGAGTTGGATACTTGTAAAGCAGCGTTAATAGCTTTTGTCCTATTAATTAGGGGAAATACCTGTACTGAGGTGATCACAAGTTGATTTGCATCAATAGGTTACATAAACAGACTCAAAGCTAACACAAAGGTGACTTCCTGAAACCGTTTCACGATCAACAGATGGATTTTTTAGTATTTAGTATTTCTGCCGTCATGAAGCTCGGTGGTTGGTTTGTTTTCTCTCCCGCCACCGAGGCGATATTGATCCGTACCAGGGTTCGATTGGGAGCTTTCTCACCAGCCCGAACGCAGTAACAGAGCAACCGGAGCTTGCTTTTTGATTGCTCTGAAATGTATTTAACCAGGACAAGCCTCATTGAGATTAAAGATCTCCTTTACAAGAGTGTCCTGGCCAAGACAGCAGTAGCTCATTAAACAAAGTTTCAGACATAAAACATCAAACGGTGACGGACAATAATTTTTTTTTTTTTTTTTTTTCTAGATCACAGCATGATCAAAACTAAAACTAAGACTAAAGTCTTCATATCCTAGTTTTAATGGAACCAAAAATGGTTATGTGTGAAAGCTCCCTACATTTATTTCCTATATATATGTTAGGGCTGTCAGCGTTAACGCGTAAATCTATGCCGCGATTAACACACTAAAATATTTTACCGCAATTAACGCAACTTTGTTTACTTCCGGTGTTCGTTGAAGTTGTTGCACTCTTCTGAGTGTCAAGCCGCGGCAGCGTGGTTTGACAATACATTTCCGTATTTAAAACAATTACATCTCCGCGAAAATACGGAGCAGAAATCAGTTTAAACTCCTGAACGAATCAGGAGGGTTTCCTCCTGCGCCTCCTTCCTCCCGTCTGCTGCTCCGATCCACAGACACACAGCGGGCGACATGTCGGGTGAGGCGCAATCCTTCACTATGATTGGTTAATCCGTTTGTCTGTCAACATTTTGCGAAAAAAACAACCAATGAACACTCAGTAAATCACAAATGACCCGCCCACCACACAGGTGAGGCTCATTAGCAGCCTGTCAGTAAGAAGCCAGAGAACACGAGGATGACAATGAGCCTCATGATATAGAGATGAGATTGTTCTGGAATGTTTGATGTAGAACACGTGGGTATGTGTTGTATGCAAAAGACGGTGAATTTATATATTTTTTTGTAAAATCAAGAAAATGAGCCCAGAATCCAGAGGGTTAACATATGAATGTCAGTCAGTTGCCAAGGCCAGTTCAGTGTTAAAGATGACAGGACCGATGGGTCTCAAATACACTTTTTCTTTACTAATCTGGATGTTTCACTGAAGAAACAATTTATCGTACACAATATTAAATCCCTCACTGGCACTTTATAGGTAGGAGCCTCTCTGAAACACAGCTCTGGGTGAATATGTCTTCTTTTAAAAAAAATACAATTAAACAAGTGTCTAAAACACACGCTGTCTGAAGTGATTACTCCTTCATTTAGAAGATTGTCTTTAGAAGAAAAAACCCAGAATGTGCGATTAATTAGTTAATCTTTTTTAATTGATTGACAGCCCTTATATATTAATATATGGAGAACAGTTGAAGAGCATTATACTACCTTTCTTTCCTTTTTTTGTAATACTTTTTAAAATAAAAATCGATCAAAAAAGACTGATGGAGCAGGAGCATTCTCTATGATCTATCAAAAAATATTCTTCTTAGCGCAAACAAAATTGAGTTTGTCGGTGCAGTCCCAGGCAACCACTTTTCCCTCCCTCAGCGAGAGGGCCCCGCAGTGGTGACTCCAGCCGGGGCACTGGGGCGCGTCCACATGGCTCCGAGTTTCACCGCTCACCCACAGCCATCTGTCAGCCAGGTAGCGCAGGCCGGTCCACACGAGGTCTGTCTGGGCTCCCTGGCTGACCCCCAGGGTTTCACTCAGAGCGTATGCGGATGGCAGGCTGACCAGGTCTCTGTTCTGGTCGCGACACAGCTCCATGGCCTCCTCCCACGTCTTTTTTTCCTTCACCAAAACCAGGTTGTGGTAGGAACAGAAGAAGTGGTGTTCCCCGCTGCAAGGGTTGTCGTGCCAGCCGTCAGCACGATGCTCCACACAATTTTTTTTTATGTCAAAAGTGCTCCTTTTCCAGTGGCTGAACGTTACTTTTTCCCCTCCCACCCACTTCCAGTTATCGATGTCGTCTTTGGAGAGACCGATCCAGGCTTTGTCTTTCCTTGAAGGCTGGTCTTTGAGTTGATCATCTTCTTCCTGGCTCCTGATTGTAGTCAGATCAGTGTGATGCTCCATGCAGTAGTTTCTGGCCTCTTGCCAAGTCTTTTCTTCTGCGATATACATATTGAACTGACAGAGAGCCACCGTGAAGAAACAAGTGAGGATGAGACACACGGGAGCACTCTTCTCCATATTGAGTTGCAGACGAGGTTCTGTTCTGTGAAAGTCTCTCCGCCTGTCAAGGGTCTTTACTACACCTGAAGGAGCAGCAACCACCCAATCACAGAGCAGGCTACGGCGTTATGAAAATGACCAGGAAGCCTTGATTCAAAATGAGGCATTCAAATGTTCACAAATAGGGCAAAATGCGAAGTAGATTGTTTTTGTTGTGTATGCAAATATGTAGATGTTCAGATATATCACTCTGTGTGTGTTTTTTCTTTTTCAGCCACTTTCATTGAAAAGCAGCATGATCTTTTATTGTTAAATGTATCCAGCCAGATGTGACCAATCGGCATTAAATACATGAACTTATATAACTTTACATTATTAGATCCCCTCTGTGCCTTTCCATGAATGTCTCAGACCGCATAAGTGAAAATTTGAATTGACTTCCTTATGTTTTAAATACCGAATTTGCTTTTGTATGACGAGCAGGCTTTTGTGCTTCGGCCTTTTTTCTCTTTTGCCTTAGTCAAAAATATTGATTTGCATTTTCTTCTAGTCAATTTCAACTGAAAACTATCATTCTGACCTGAAAACAGAGAGAGAGAGTTGTATTGTGGCCAGTGCAATTATATGACTCCTTTTATAATCGTCATGTTTGTTTTATAAAACACGCTCATTTTTATACTTCATTTTCAGATTGATCCAGTTCAAGTGTCAAAGCAGCAGCGCTTTTGAGTCTAATGCTTTAGTTACGTCCTGAAAATAACATCACAACACATACGGCCACAAAGTGTCTGTATTCATTTGGGGAAACACGATTCATTTCTATAAAATCTTGAGCGTCTATTTTAAGCCAAAGTTTGCGTTTTCATTTCTTGTGTTAGAGATTAAATTAATTTAATCTAAGTTTGTTAGCAATGAATCACAATTTGGATGATTCGATATTTGAGGATCAACAGCATACCTCTTTGTTAGCTTGTGTCCTTTGTTTCTGGGGAGGTTAATATTTTAAAGCAGCTTGGTAACACTTCTTCTGAAAAATTAATGTTTAGAAAAATGCTGCTGCACTTCATTAATCACAAAGATAGTAGTAAAAAGAAAACAACCACAAATCTGTACACTGATGACATTATTAAAGCCACCACTATTACAAAAACGAAATGTACTTTGCAACATATCCCAATTAACCTTTGACCAAAGGTTTACTTTGTTATGCTGATCAGTTTAAAGCATTCAGGTAAATACTTATAGTTTAATAACTGACATTTCCATTTTTTTTAAATAGCTTGAAGGCGTCATTTCCTACCTAACAAAAAACCTGCCTGCTATCTTTGTTGCGACCTCTACGTTGTGCTAATCGGTTAACAACAGTAACAATAACTTTTCTTTTAATTATTTAAAATCGGCCCGCTACTGTTGAGATTGCAGTGAAACGCGGAGAAAATGTGAAGTGGTGCTCAAAATATCTTTGTCGTGTCGAGTCTCGGCCAATCAGCGTTTAGATGTCTTCAGAGTTTGGTGGTTTAGGTTAGCTTGAATGTTAGTCCGCCACATCTGCTGCTGTCACGCTGCACGGTGTAGCGATGCTAACAAAGTACTACGTTAAGAGCGATGTGATTTTGCATATTTTTTGTATCGATACTTCATTAAAAGAGCCCGTGATCGGTGCGCACGCGCTGCTCCGCTCCGTGTCACGCTGTCTGCACGCGCTGCGCAGCGCAGCTCACAGCGAGTGGCGTTAAGTGGCGGATCATTTGAGACCGTCTTCGGCTTTAAAAAAAACAAACATGCCAGAAGTGAAATGTTTCAGTACTTTGTCTCCAATGCAAACAGTAAAGTTGTGTAACTCTACAGCTGCTCATCTTGATGAACTCTATCATCTGGTCAGATACAGACTAGCGGCCTCATAGTGTATAATCAATGTATGATGGCTCCATGTAGTTTCATTCATATCTGGCTGTAGGCTAAAACTAATATTACTGACATGTGTTAAGTGTTGGAACAAGTTGGTAAGAAGTGAACCGTACATATATTGTAGTTATTACTATTATAGATAAACATACCAGTCTCTTATTTATGGTATCATATTGTTGTTATAGTATTGTATCGGGTATCATGATATTTATGGCAGGTATGGTATAGAAGTTATAATGTTAATATCGTGACAACCAGGTAGAGGCAGAATAGACTCAGGGAAAAGTCTGAGGACTGTTCAGGCCAAAAAAAAGGAAGTTGGTTTATGAATGACTTTAACCATATTATATATAATGACAATGTATATTTATTACTACTATCATTATACGGCTTAGTCAGAGTGGAGGACCTTTTGCTCTTAAACTGTTTATTGTCATTATTTAGAATTTAGATTTGTGGTCAGAACAATAAAATGACCTTAGTTGTAATTCTAAATTCTGACAAATTGGAATGTTTCTTGATGTTAATGTGTTCAGGCATTGACTGGCATCATACATGATTATTTTTGAAGGACTGAATCAGTTTAACTAATAGTTGATAACATAACAAAATCACAGAAAGTAGGTGTCTATTATGGAGGACTCAAAATTACTTAAGTATAAATAAATTAATAAATAAATGCATGAATAAATACAGGAATAAATAAATGTATAAATGCTTAAATAAATGTATAATTAAATAAATACATATATAAATAAATACAGGAATGAATGAATATAAGTTATAAATCAACAGGGTTAGGGTTAGGGTCAAATAAATATATTTCTACATTTCTGTTTTTATTTATTTATTTCTCTATTTATGTGTCCACACGTATTTCTTCATTTATTTATGTGTGACATTTACGTGTCCGTATATTCAAATGAGCTGGGCGGTCTGAACCTCTGTCTAAAGCCTGATTGGTCACACGAGTGTGATGCACCTGGTGTGTTGTGCTCTACTACTCTTGCCTGGCACATGATGCTGCAGTTGGCTCGCTCAGTTCACCGTTAGCAGAAGTTAGCCGAGACAGATTTTTGACTTCAGCCGTTTATGAATTTCAAGTACACTGAGAACAGACTCGTGTTCTTTTGCAGTCTGGTCTTGGGGGTCTGGTCTTGGGGGTCTGGTCTTGGGGGTCTGGTCTTGGGATTCCAGACTCTCGAGGACACAGGACGGTCTTTCTGGTCTTGTGACGTCACCACATCAACTGTTCTTGCTCATGAATTTACTCCAATTATTCACTGTGAAATACTTTACATTTGAGTAGAATGTGTTGCGGTGTTCACTGTTGTTGAGCGTAGGCTACGAATAAACGGTAATATTACGTCTCGTAGCTTTCTGACCCATAGTCGCTACAATATGAAGTTATGAATCTTAACCCTCAGTCCAATTGACGTAACGTTATATTTTAGTAAATAATAAACTATTTGTGCTCTTTAGATCCTCCCAAACTTAATTATATCTCATGTTTAGCCGCTACGGAGACATCAGCGGAGCATTTAAAAAAGTCCTGCCGAGATCCGGCTGCTCTCGGCGGCCACGCAGCGCGCTGAGCGCCCGGCGCCCGGAGCTCAGTGTCCCGCGAGCAGGACCTCGAGTCTCCGTCGCATATCCTTATTAGGCTGAATCTCGATAAACCGACCACAGATTTGATGCATAAACTACTAACTTCTCGGCTGAAAACATCCTTAAACTACATTCCTTGACTCAACAGTAGTTTCTAGAATGTACAGACAAGAACGCATAATACACACTGTCTGTCTACAGATCCAAGTGCTAGGGATCGATTGCTTTTGTCTTGCTCCCCGACTTGACCAATCAGGCTTTAGACAGAGGTTCAGACCGCCCAGCTCATTTGAATATACGGACACGTAAATGTCACACATAAATAAATGAAGAAATACGTGTGGACACATAAATAGAGAAATAAATAAATGAAGAAATACAGAAATGTAGAAATATATTTATTGAATGATGTTCTGTTGATTTATAACTTATATTTATTCATTCTTGTATTTATTTATACATTTATTTATTTATTTATACATTTTGAGTCCTCCATAGTCTATTGGGGTTGACGAAACGGCAAGTTCTAACTGTCAAAAAGATATTCTCTCCATTCTCCTCATTGTTCATAGTTAAAACCTTGAGATCATCCTCAAAAAGATTGGAGCTGATTAAGAAAAGTTTTGTGGGAGGAATCCGTGACTGTATAACGGAAAAAAGTAGCAAATTTAAGAAAAACACGCCCCAATACGCCAAAAACGGACAACTTTGACGAATTATTAGAGCGCCCCCTATTGTTGAAGATTTGTCAAGATTTATTGTGCACGTTCCATTACGCAATGTGCACATATGCTGCAAGTTTGGAGTGATTAGTTCTAATAGTGTTGAGGTTATGAGCATTGAAAAACAAGACATGTATACGTGAATATATATGTGTGTGTGTATATATATATATATATATATATATATATATATATATATATATATATATATATATATATATATATATATATATATATATATATGTATATATGTGTATATATATTTATGTGTGTATATATATATATATATATATATATATATATATATTTATTGCAGATAATATTGTCTGAAATAAGGAGTACTGTCACTTTTTAAGATCAGTACATTTAGCAAAAAATACTTCACAATAAGATATCCAAAAGTGTTTTATCTATCCAGGTGATATAGCTTCAATGATAATCGATACAATGTCTGGTATAAATCAAAGCCAGCCTTAAGGAGGACTCGCCAAATAAGTGTTTTAATCAAATTCAAAATGGTGGAAAAACTAAGTAGGCGGTTCTGTGAGGCTCTTTTGTCGAGCAGGTCAAAGTGGACATGTGTGAAACATTTCAAGTCAATCGGACAATTGGGGTATGATACGTACCCCCAATGTGCGCCCAATGCTCTAAAATTTGAATTTCAATAGAGTCCTCTCGGACTGACTTTGTCAATCGCCCGGACCCTAATGATGGGAAATAGGTCCAGCAATTTGTGAGGCGACGAGACAAAATAAATAAACAACTCAACTGTGATGTAGTGTTTGTGGCAGCAGATGGCAGCGTAACACTGCAAAGGCTCGGAGGAGCGCGTCTCTCTGAATGGCCCTTTAAATCAACTTCACTGAATATGTTCCTGAATCAACATTATAAATAGACCTTCAGTCTGGATTATATGTGGATTATTTGGCTACATAAGTGTGTATATATGTATGTGTGTATATATATATATATATATATATATATATATATATATATATATATATATATATATATATATATATATATATATATATATATATATATAATATTTAATGCAGATAATACTGTCTGAAAATAGATCCTATCTATCTATATCTATATATCTCATATACATATATATATATATATATATATATATATATATATATATATATATATATATATATATATATTTATTGTGCACGTTCCATTACGCAATGTGCACATATGCTGCAAGTTTGGAGTGATTAGTTCCAATAGTGTTGAGGTTATGAGCATTGAAAAACATATATCTATATATATATATGATATATTTATATATATATATATATGTACACACACGTGTGTGAATATATTTCACTTCACTTTTTAAGATCAGTAAATTTAGCTAAAAATACTTCTGTACATTTATATAAAAGTTATTTGGAAAGATTCTTCCACCACCGATTGGGCCTGTACATGAGGCTGCTTGGCCAACTTTGAAACACAAAAAATAAAAATAAGCCGTATGAGAAAATGTCACCTCATTGTTTCCACGTGGTGACGAGTTTAGAGTTGTAGCTCAGGAGTTAGTCGTAGAGTTACTATAAAGGTAAATAATACATAAAGCATGGAGGATTTTCATTGCAGCCCTGATTATTGTGTGACAAATGAGAGACGAGACCGTCGGTGTAAAAAGAGCCGACATCTAACGCGTTGTTGTCTTTGTTCTTGTAGGAATAATCTGCAGAGATGGAGGGATGCGGCCTTGTTCCGAGTCATCGCTGTGCTGCAATCTGCTAACACCGCGCTGACCTTTGCCCCACGTACGGACGGCGGACGCCTCGAGGCGAGCGGGGCTCGGTAAGTGAACCGTTACAGCCGGCACGTCTCGGCCGTCAGTGTAACAAGAAGGCTTGAAAAAGGTCACATCAGCTAGAATGACAGCAGGAGTTAATTTACTGTGGCTGCACCAACTACACACACACACGCACACACACACACCACACAGACACACACATGCAGAGTCAGGCTTTTCACAAACACACATACTCCCTCTCCAGAGTATACAGCCAGAAGGACAGGTGACCTCGTGACCGCATGTTGTGTGACAGAATCTTCACGGCCATCAGGAACTCATCAATCATTGGCTCTTTGTTCCAAAACACTCGCTGGTATTAGCGCGAAGCAACAACATTAATGTAATGTTAAGGATACAGATTTAACAATATTAACTGAAAATACATACTACATGAAGGATATTATCGTTGGTTGTTTCGTTAAATAATTAGGTCTCATATCAGCCAATCAGTTTGCAGATGTTTCGTACATCTATTTATTCCTAATCCTAAAGTAAAAACACAAATGTACTTGCATAAATATTTAATATCCATTCACACTCAGGCTGAAGAAATGAATGCAGTTGAATTGTCTGTGGAAAGACATGTGCACAACAATCAGCAGACAAAGACCCAGAGTAAAGCTTCTTGATTATTTACGTTTAATAAATCAGCAGTAAATAGCATTGAGGTTACAGTTGAATACAAATCACATCCCAACCATTTTATCTCTAAGGGTGCTTTCATACTAGTTCAGGTAGTTTGGACCAAGTGGGGTGGGAAAAAATTCATTGTTGTATTTGGATTGTGGTCCGGTCTGTGTAACTGTGGGGTAGCTGTCACACACTTAAGAATAAATTAAATGAACTTACACAGTCGGCCAAACAGAGTTGGATACTTGTAAAGCAGCGTTAATAGCTTTTGTCCTATTAATTAGGGGAAATACCTGCACTGAGGTGATCACAAGTTGATTTGCATCAATAGGTTACATAAACAGACTCAAAGCTAACACAAAGGTGACTTCCTGGAACCGTTTCACGATCAACAGATGGATTTATTAGTATTTAGTATTTCTGCCGTCATGAAGCTCGGTGGTTGGTTTGTTTTCTCTCCCGCCACCGAGGCGATATTGATCCGTACCAGGGTTCGATTGGGAGCTTTCTCACCAGCCCGAACGCAGTAACAGAGCAACCGGAGCTTGCTTTTTGATTGCTCTGAAATGTATTTAACCAGGACAAGCCTCATTGAGATTAAAGATCTCCTTTACAAGAGTGTCCTGGCCAAGACAGCAGTAGCTCATTAAACAAAGTTTCAGACATAAAACATCAAACGGTGACGGACAATAATTTTTTTTTTTTTTTTTTTTCTAGATCACAGCATGATCAAAACTAAAACTAAGACTAAAGTCTTCATATCCTAGTTTTAATGGAACCAAAAATGGTTATGTGTGAAAGCTCCCTACATTTATTTCCTATATATATATATATATATATATATATATATATATATATATATATATATATATATATTAATATATGGAGAACAGTTAAAGAGCATTATATACTACCTTTCTTGTTTTTTTTCAAACTTTTAAAAATCAAAATCGATCAAAAAAGACTGATGGAGCAGGAGCATTCTCTATGATCTATCAAAAAATATTCTTCTTAGCGCAAACAAAATTGAGTTCGTCGGTGCAGTCCCAGGCAACCACGTAGTTTCCCTTCAGCGAGAGGGCCCCGCAGTGGTGACTCCAGCCGGGGCACTGGGGCGCGTCCACATGGCTCCGAGTTTCACCGCTCACCCACAGCCATCTGTCAGCCAGGTAGCGCAGGCCGGTCCACACGAGGTCTGTCTGGGCTCCCTGGCTGACCCCCAGGGTTTCACTCAGAGCGTATGCGGATGGCAGGCTGACCAGGTCTCTGTTCTGGTCGCGACACAGCTCCATGGCCTCCTCCCACGTCTTTTTTTCCTTCACCAAAACCAGGTTGTGGTAGGAACAGAAGAAGTGGTGTTCCCCGCTGCAAGGGTTGTCGTGCCAGCCGTCAGCACGATGCTCCACACAATTTTTTTGTATGTCAAAAGTGCTCCTTTTCCAGTGGCTGAACGTTACTTTTTCCCCTCCCACCCACTTCCAGTTATCGATGCCGTCTTTGGAGAGACCGATCCAGGCTTTGTCTTTCCTTGAAGGCTGGTCTTTGAGTTGATCATCTTCTTCCTGGCTCCTGATTGTAGTCAGATCAGTGTGATGCTCCTTGCAGTAGTTTCTGGCCTCTTGCCAAGTCTTTTCTTCTGCGATATACATATTGAACTGACAGAGAGCCACCGTGAAGAAACAAGTGAGGATGAGACACACGGGAGCACTCTTCTCCATATTGAGTTGCAGACGAGGTTCTGTTCTGTGAAAGTCTCTCCGCCTGTCAAGGGTCTTTACTACACCTGAAGGAGCAGCAACCACCCAATCACAGAGCAGGCTACGGCGTTATGAAAATGACCAGGAAGCCTTGTGTGCACTGATTCCAAATGAGGCATTCAAATGGGGCAGAATGGGAGGTTAAGATTGCTTTGAATGTGTATGCAAATATGTAGATGTTTAGATATATCACACTCTGTGTGTGTGTGTTTGTTTTTTTCAGCCACTTTCATTGAAAAGCAGCATTATCTTTTATTATTAAATGTATCCAGCCAGATGTGACCAATCGACATTAAATAATTGAACTTATATAACTTTATGTTATTAGATCCCCTCCGTACCTTTCCATGAATGTCTCAGACCGCATAAGTGAACATTTGCACCAGCCTTTTGAACTTTACACGCTACTCTGTTTGTCATCATTATCTCATTGACTTCCTCATGTTTTAAATACCGAATTTGCTTTTTGATGACGAGCAGGCTTTAGTGCTTTGTCTTTTTTTCTCTTCTGACTTAGTCAAAATATTGATTTGCATTAAAAGATCATCATGAAAACTATCATTCTGACCTTAAAAGAGAGAGTTGTATTGTGGTGAGTGCAATTATATGACTCCTTTATAATTGTCTTGTTTGCTTCATAAAACACACTAATTTTTATCCTTCGTTTTCAGTGAAAGTGTCTCTATTTGAATTAATGTCTTTCGGTGGAGATAAAATCTTGTTTAGTTCATTAGATTTAGGAGTGGAGAGAGTAGAGTCTTTTCGAGTGGTGTTTAGATTCAGAATTATAAAGCTCTTCGTCATTAAATAGCGCTAATATGAGGTTCTCGTCGGGAAAACAGGAAGGAAAGCCTCCTGCTTGATTCGATTGGCTGCGTTGGCCGAGTGTGACATTGATGAGCGTTGCTCTTAAAGTTGAGAATATTTGAACTTTTAACCGCGCTTAAAAAACACAAGAAAACCTCGCCGTGTGGCATTTAAGGCGTTTTTGGATCGACTGCGCTCTTAAAAGTGGCGCCTGGTGCGATCGCGCCCTAAGTCTAAGTTGGTTTGCAATTAATCACAATTTAGATGATTTGATGTTTGAGCTTGTGTCCTTTGTATTTGGAAAAGTTAACTTTTTAAAGCAGGTATTCTGTTTCACTTGTGGTTTAGGAGAATGAGTGTGCAGTACTATTCATCTCTATAAATATATCTATATATGTGTGTACGGATGGTGGACAACAGATATTAAGTAGCTGGGTTAACGATTAAGATCTTTGATATACGATACCGCGTTATGTATGCTGTATGATCCTGAAGCCCTGCATTTTATAACGTGAAAGACATACTTTGCTGGACCTGGTGTGGAGGATATTTGATGTGTATATTAAAATGTGTCTCTTCATAGATGATGGAGTCACAACATAAGTAAGCTGAAGACAACCCATGAAGATATTGTCAACAATCACAGTTTATGAGTCAGGCACAGGCACTACTAACAGAGAGCAGGGGTATTTACACATGCACTATATTATGAAAGCAGCCAGATGTTCAAAAGAGAAGCCCCCAAAAATATGTACGACTAATCTAATCATTTTTTATATTTCAACAGAGATAAAGGCGGTCTCGGGAATGCTGAATCTGCTTTATGTTATGTAGAAATATCCTGGCAGAGATTTAGTTTACCAGCTTGGTCTAAAAAAAAATGTTTAGAAAAATGCAGCTTCTCCTCATCAATCCCAAAGATAGTAGTAAAAAAGAAATCAACAACAACAAAAAACAACCACAAATCTGTACACTGATGACATTATTAAAACCACCACTATTACAAAAAACAAATGTACTTTGCAACATATCCCAATTAACCTTTGACCAAAGGTTTACTTTGTTATGCTGATCAGCTTAAAGCATTCAGGGAAATACTTATAGTTTAATAACTGACATTTCCATTTTTTTAATAGCTTGATGGCCTCATTTCCTACCTAACAAAAAACCTGCCTGCTATCTTTGTTGCTCGCTGTACGTTGTGCTAATCGGTTAACAACAGTAACAAGAACCTTTTTTCTTTTAATTATTTTCAATCGGATCTCTGTCAATCACTTTTTGGTTGCCCATCTCGTGCTTTATAGGTCTTAACAAAGTTCAGGCAAAAACAGAGGCTTCGAAAAGCAAACATTTCACAAATCGAATAAAAACCCAATTAAGTGAGCCTTCAGTCGTCGTTGGAACAATACAAAAAACGTGTCTCCTTTCAACTGCACGGCTTCATGTGGTTTCTTTGCGCCACAATTGTGGATTGAAATAATAAATCATGTGCTGCAGCTTCTTCGGGAAATCAGCAGCACACATTTGGCATTATTTGTGGCTTCTACAACGATCGTTACAACTAGACTGAAGTCAGGGCAGCTAACAAAATCCCAGTCAGTGCCCCGCTGAGCAGTCTCAGTCCCAAACACAGCGCATGTAGCCCCCTTTTTTTTGGCACCGGCAAAAGGCCAGCGATCCCAAACTTTTCACATTACAGGCGTTGTCGGTATCGTCGTCGTCGTCAAGGCTTCGTCGTCGTCAAGGCTTCGTCGTCGTCAAGGCTTCGTCGTCGGCGGCGTTGTCGGCGCAGAGGAGGGGAGGGGAACGTGTGTGGGGGATCCGTGTTGACTCTGTCTCAGTGCGTGGACAGTCTCGGAGGCGGCGGAGAGGGCCTTGTGGGTCGGTGGGTTCCCGGCGGCGGGAGGTCAGGGGGGTCGTCACCGCTCACATCTCCGTGTCGGCCACCGGAGTCTGGGCGGCAGAGTGTCCGTTAGTGGTGGGCGCCGGGTTGGTGCCATTCTCCGCTGGAGACTCGCCGTTGGCGGACGGCTTGTCGAGGGGCTCCTGGGGGAGGGGGGCCACAGACACCAGCGTATTGGCCTGGTTCTCCTCGTCCACCTGGAAAGACTCGGCCTGAGAGAAGCGTGGGGGCAACACTGGCGTCAGAGCTCATACGGGTTCAGGAGGCGCGTTTAGCACCGACACGTTTAATTTGACTGAACAAAAATGAGAATGCAAACAAGTGTGTGTCTGTCTGTGAATGCTTCTGTGGGCGTTGTGCAAAAGTAAACAAATGCCCACTTTGCTCGTGGGTTTCATTGTTTTCCGCTGTGTGTAGATTGTTGTTACAGTTGGAAGGTTACCAATATGAATGCATATCGAGCGTGTTGTTTTTCTCCGCTTCAAGCGGAGCGTTTTAACCCATCGTCAGTGACTTTGTTTAAGTTTTATGAGGTGATTTGTGTGTCGGCAGGAAGCGTGACAATAACATTTGATGCCTGTGCCGGGGGGGGGGGGGGAAGGCAATGCGGCGATCTGCTTCCTACCAACCATCGTATGGGTGTGCCGCCATATGTAAACGCTTTGAAAAATGATGTCATGAGCTTCAAAGAATCAAAAAGAAAAAAAACTAAAACCATCTGTAGGCCACTGGCAGCGAATTGATGTAGAGAAAGCCGAAAGCACTCGAAGCTGCTTTGAGTTAAAGGACACGTGACGTCCCATCAGTGAGTAATTGACCGGAGGATAACCATACGTTTGACCTCAAATCCATATGTGCTTTTCTTATTTTTATACGTCACCATGTTCAATTTCCTTAGTGAACTTTATCTTTTAGGGCCAGATGATGTCATTCTAGGAAAGTAAAGGTGGTAAATGGACTGTACCGACCACTCAAAGCATTTATCATTATTGCATTTTATTCTAACCGTAGAAGAGGAGAAAGATACATCTGTGACGTGAAAAGTGGATGTAGTAACTGTGATGTCACCCATTGGCTTGCAGGCTTTACGGTTTTTAAACCAGATGTGACGGGATACCATAACGTGCATGGACTGAAATCACATCGGGTTTAAGTTCTAAACCAAAAACACAGACAACTCCCACACCGGAAAGCTAGGTAGCCACGCCCGAATGCGTACCTTGCATTATCGCCTCAATGAAAGCATCATTTATATAATAAACATCATGATGTACTGGAGACTTGAATCTAGTGGGTACACTAGTGTTTACAAAGTTCTCATCGACTTCTATTCAATTCGACTTAATTTTACAACCAGAGGAGTCGCCCCCTGATGGCCATTAGAAAGAATACAAGTTCAAGGCACTTAAGCAGGGTCCCCAAAAGTTTTCCTGTGAAGGCCGTATAACCTTTAACTTCTCTGATGGGGGCCGGGGTCATCTTGTAACAGAAAAGTGCCTAAATGTAAACATTTATTGTTTTCCAGAAAGCCACATAACCAAATATTAATAACCCTTTCTGGGATCTTACCTAACCTTTTTGCTACACTGTCTATATATATATTTTTTTATATATATATATTATTTAATTTTACATTGCTGTATTTACATATATGTTGTATATATACATGTTTCTTATTTTATTTTGTATTTTATATTTCACTTTGCATACTATACTTTATGCACAGTCACTTTCTTTCTTATATCTATATTTTATTGTGTTTAGTTTATCGGTGCTACTGTGTCAACAAATTTCCCCTGGCGGATTAATAAAGTATATTTCTATTCTATTCTATTCTATTATTCCGATCTATTTGACAGGGGCTAGTCTAGGATTTGCGTGGCCAGACAGAAAATAAAATCGTAATGCGTCTCTGGTATTGTTCGGGGGGCCGGGCCAAATGTGGAGGTGGGCGTATCCGGCCCGCGGGCCTTAGTTTGGGGACCACTGCGCTTGAGCATTGGCTTCACTTTTCAGAACCGGAGGTTGCCGCCTGTCTGAAATACAACGTTAACGTTTCCCTATGAACGAAAACCGCGACAGGTTTGTGAGGCGGGCGGCCTTCGCGGCGTGGACCGCTCTTCTAATCTACTCACCAGTCTGACTCCTTTGGAGTTCTTGCGGTGCGTCTTGAGGTAATAAGCAGCGACCAGCAGGGCAGCCAGCAGCAGGCCAGTCAGCAGCAAGGAAACCAGCACCAACTTGGAGTTCTTCCCCCAACGCGGTACCGCCTGCTCCACGTCGGTCTGAGGACGAACATGAGAGCGAAATAACAGTCAAATATAAAAGTCAAAGTTCCCGTGTCCCCGGCAAACCAAACGCATCTTCAAACGCTGTGTACGGACTGAATGTGACATGCGTGGAACATGCAATACTATGCATATGTTACGCTACTGTACATTGTATGTAATTAACCCTCCGGGAACAGTTTCTTCCCGAGAGCCATCAGGCTGCTAAATGGACATTGACACACTATCGACACTTTTGCACTCGTCACTTAGTCATTGTCACTTTCACTCACTGCTCGTACTTACACTTGCACGGCAAGTACATAGCTACCAGAATTATTGCACTCCCATTGTCTGTAGTTTAGTTTATTAGTTTAGTTTAGGTTATTATATGTTACTATATGTGTATTATATGTATATAGGTTAGTATTATATGTATAGGTTTGGTATATGTCTTAGCATGTTGTATTGTATATTATCTTGCATATTTAGTAAGGTTACTATATGTGTCAGTACTTGTACAGAGTGTATGTCATGTTATGTTGTGTTGTATTATGGTTGTGTGTTATGCTGTGGTAGTTGTTGTGTGGTGCCTTGTCCTAAGAATGTCAGAGCCCAGTCTGACCCTGTGTCATTCTGTGCATCTGACAATAAAAGACTTGCAACTTGAACTTGTTACCTTTGGGGTTAATTTGACCCCATTCAATGTTTAACGTCTCTAAATAAATGAATGACATCTTCTTTTTTTTTGCTTCATATTTCATGACTTTTCCTAATTTATTGGGGACGACTGGGAAAACATCAAATTCACATGATGACATGTTTTCACTGTCCTGAACACAACTTGTACGCATCGGTGTTCTTTAGGGTCAATTTGACCCCAGGCTGTTTTTCACTGTGTAAAACATCTAAGAAATGTCAACTTTTTTAAATTAATTTAACAGGCTATTTAGATAGTCAACAAACAAACATAAAGTACCTGACACTTAAACTTGGGGAACTATTGATTCTAATAATTTTCTCTATGTTTTAATTGCTGGGGTCAAATTGACCCCAGGGGTCAAAGATATTAGTACATTTGAAGGTAACTAGAGGGTTAATTGTTCATCTTCATCATCAGGTTACTGAAAGTCACAAAAGAAACAACCCCGCCCCAACGCCTTTATTTATGGTGACGATACCTTACAGAAATGTCAGAATTGTATTTTTTCTCCTGGCTTCACAGCCAACCGAACCAGAGAGCGGACAGCAGCAAAACTAAGAGACTGTCTGGTAAATTACTAATCATGTTATTCAACACATGCTGGCCTAAAGAGGATAATGTTGTGTTTGTTGAACGCAAAAAGACAGAAGGGTGTGACAGGCACACCCATAAGCCCAGATTGTTCCCTCGATAGTAGAAACAATGCCTTGCAGCCGACAAGTAGACTGCTTGTGGACGGCCTGGCAGCGTGACGCCTTTAGAGACGTCGACACGAAGTGTTTGATTAGCACTCAATCAGCAAACACACGGTGGCTGAGTCCAGCAGATGCAGCGTTTTATCGTCGTATTGTTGGGTATTTTCTCAGGCCTCTTCCGAGTGAACGGGATGATGATGTCACAGTGAGTACCAGCTTGGTACTGTGGAGAATTTCTACAATGCAACACACGTGGTACTTTACCTTATCTTTGATGTTGTCATTGTTGAACTTGTCGGCCATGCCTGCAACGTCATCTGCAAATAAAAATAAAAAAAGTTATTATTAGTTATGGCTGCTCATCCGATCTTATGACTAGATTTACATGCACACTAACGTTCCACTATTCATCCGAATATGACAATATTCAGCCTTAGGCTTTATTCCGAATGGAGCATTTTCCGATCCAGCCATGGGACACGATGATTTATCCCGGTTTTAGGAGCCTTTTTTTGGACGTTATGGGGCATTCAGACAATGCGTCTGTAAAGGGGATTAAAGCAGCTTGTGACGGAGGCCTCTGGCCCGTTTACGGCCAGCTCTGGTAACAGTTTGCAAAGATGCATGCCCAAAGAGGAGCTCACGTTTACAGTCGGAAGGATAAACACGCCTACTTTAAAAAAAATCCTGAAAGACTTTGATATCAACCGGTCTGTGGACCTTTCCAAGTAGGCTGAGTTTGCGAGGTTGAACTGGTTTACATTGCTGCATGTACACAGGAAATCATGAGCCATTTAAACAGCTTTAGAGGTCTATATATATATATATATCTAATATATATTTTTGAAGTATATGTTGCGCATGTCATTTGTCATTTAACAGCGCTACTGACCTTCAACATATTTCCCAGACACAAGGATTTGGTCCGAGTTGTCCTCTTGGTAGATATCCAGCTTGCAGTCTTCTCCACACAGCTCCTGCAGAACACTTTCAATCTTCACTTTGGTGTCTTTCTGCAAGAAGACAGAAATAACAAGATGATTAAGTATCCAAACTTTTCTTTTGTTTTACTTCAACGCGGGAACAGTTCAATCGCTCCACCTCTCGATTTCAATCCAGATGCAATTTGACATTTGACGCTGATCCCAAAATATTATCTCTTTGAAACCTCACCGCCTGCCTTCAATATATTCCACTCCACCTCTAATCCCTTCATCTTCTGTTTCCTCATCTTCCTTTGTGTGTAATCCAACGAGGGCTACGGCGACCCTGTTCGCAGCGGTTTCTCCTGACGCAACCTGATCCGAGCATCACAACCTGCCACACAGTCGGAACCTTTGATCCCGTTGTGTACGGATGGCTCGATGCGCGCCGTATCTGTGTGCAGGGCACGGTGACCTTCATCTGCAAATCTTTTGTCTTAAGAAGCTCTTTTCTTGATCTGTGTCGAGAAAGCTCAGAAAGCATCTATATTCCGTCGTGAAACCAGAGAAGGCACAAGTCCCGAGCAAAGTTCAGGTTAAGTTTTTACAGACGAAACTTTACAGCCTGCAGCCGTCAGTCAAACGATGCACCGAAGAGCACCAGACCTCTTTCCTCACCGCCGATCATGACGGGAAGCCTTCTGATAAACCCAATACGTGTAAGTATTGTTTGATTTTTTTATTATTTACATTTTTTTTATTTTAGTATATTATACAGGGTTCGTACGGTCATGGAAAACCTGGAAAGGTCATGGAATTTTAAAGTGGTAATTTCCAGGCCTGGAAAAGTCATGGAAAAAACTTAAATCATAAAAGTTTTGGAAAAGTCATGGAAATGTTGTTATAATCACATGTTCATTAACGCAGAGTTGGAAATAATTAATGTGTTTTTTAACGAAAGACGCTCAAAATATAAGCCGGCGTACGCTCTCGATGCGCCACATTTTCTACATTTGTCATGTTTATTTCAAGATTTCAGTTTGGTTATGGACATTTGGTTTAAAGTCATGGAAAAGTCATGGAAAAGTCCTGGAAATCCATCGATCAAAATGTGTAAGAACCCTGATTATATTTGTTACGTTTTTATACATTATGACATTTGGTCTTTTTGCCACTATATTATACAAATTGCATACATTGAGACACTAGACGCGTCTCCCTTCATTAATCAACTCATTTATTTACAACTGCGTCCTCCCTTCATACAGTATCTCAGGTTTAGAAAACCCAAATGCCATTCCCAAACTTAATCTAGTCCATAAACAATACTGTCTTTTTCAATTTATTTAGAAAATGTACAAACACAAGGGATTGCATGTTGCATCGAATGAGATTAAATCAATTTTGATTATAAAAAATGGTATTGCAACAAGCTTTGAAACAAGAGTTTGCTTTCGATCTATTTACTGCTAAAGGTTAAATATTGGGTTGGAACAAACCAAAATGAGCAGAACAAATGCAAAATTGCGATAAAACGGGAGGACTGCGGTTTATACCTTCTTTGTCTGAGCACACAACCCCCCCCCCCCCCCCCCCCCGCTGTGTCTGTAGCCGCTTCCAGCTGTTTACGCAGGGCTCACATGTTAAATAATGCATTTACTGCCCGTGCTGCATGAGCTGCATTCACAGCATCGAGCGGGGGCCGACCTCCACCTCGGCGCCGTTATCCCAAGAGTTTGTGTGTCTGAACACAAACACACCGCGCTGCCCCTCCAGGCCCCTCTATGCATCAAACGCACTCTGCGGCGGCGGCGTTGGCGAGCCCACCCACGGCGCTCCCCTCCCTCGGCCCTCGCGCCCCGGCTTTTACACGCAACAGTAGCCTCTCGGACTTTCCTCCCCGCGTGAGACCGGGATGTTTGAAAAGGGATGGACACTGTTTTTCCTCCGGCTCCGCTGATTTATGGGCATTGCAGACACAACGGTCGCCTGCCTCTTAAATTGGAAAGCATGTCCCGCCGAGCTCATGTCGAAGGTCAACGGGACGCGCATCAAGGTCGGGACAGAATGTTTTCCTCTCTCGTTAACCTGCAGGAATAATGTGCCCCGCTTCAGGATCGTCTGGCACCTCTATCGTCAACAGCAACCGAGACGTTGTCTTTTTAGCAAAAACACAGACTTCTACTCTATAGAGCGCACACAAGTAGATACACACACATACTTCTACTCTATAGAGCGCACACAAGTAGATACACACACATACTTCTACTCTATAGAGCACACACAAGTAGACACACACATACTTCTACTCCATAGAGCACACACAAGTAGATACAAACGCAGACTTCTACTCTATAGAGCACACACAAGTAGATACAAACGCAGACTTCTACTCTATAGAGCGCACACAAGTAGATACAAACACAGACTTCTACTCTATAGAGCACACACAAGTAGATACAAACGCAGACTTCTACTCTATAGAGCGCACACAAGTAGATACAAACACAGACTTCTACTCTATAGAGCGCACACAAGTAGATACACACACATACTTCTACTCTATAGAGCACACACAAGTAGACACACACACATACTTCTACTCTATAGAGCACACACAAGTAGATACACACACATACTTCTACTCTATAGAGCACACACAAGTAGACACACACATACTTCTACTCCATAGAGCACACACAAGTAGATACACACAGACTTCTACTCTATAGAGCGCACACAAGTAGATACAAACACAGACTTCTACTCTATAGAGCACACACAAGTAGACACACACATACTTCTACTCCATAGAGCACACACAAGTAGATACACACATCCAAAGCTTACAATCAATAAGTTGTTTGTTTGTTTTTTTAGCAAAAATGCAGACTTCTACTCTATAGAGCGCACACAAGTAGATACACACATACTTCTACTCTATAGAGCGCACACAAGTAGATACACACACATGCTCTCTGGACTTACACAGCTGGAGGAGGCCTTGAGCTTCAGATTGACGGCGTTCTTGTCCTGCACGGCCTCTTTGCTGACGCAGACCACGTCGTCCTGCGGCACCAGCTGAGAGAGGAACCCAGAGCGGTCAGCGCACTAGAAACTGAACGCTTTAATCTCTATTATAAGCATTTTATCTGATGTTTTAATTCCAAACGTGTATCTATAGAGCAGCATGCAGAACTAATGAGTTTGACCTTGTCAGAAAAGCACAGAAGTGTAAGATAGTCATTAGGCTTATGTAAATATGACATTATTTACTTATGCAAAAACTTAGAGAACAAGCATTTGCAAGTAGTGTCATGCGTCATTTGAAAGATTTGAAAAGGTGACCCAACCAGCCAAAGTAGTAACAATGACGCCATCGTTCTGCGATCTGATTGTCATTCTCCTCCAGAACCAGGACCCTCGTATCTGCGTGACGTCATTACGGCCCGTGTGATCTCACCCGTGGGATGTTGTTGGGGCCGTCGCCTCTGGCGGGCAGAGGAGTCTCCGTTGCCACGATGTCCGCCGTGTTGACGGGAACCCTGGCCGTGACCCCCGTGACCTCGGCGGCGGCCTGGTTGTGATGGCGTCCGGCCTCTTCCGTCGCCGTCGCCGTCGCCGCCGCTGTGGTCGCTTCGATCGGAGAGCCCATGGTCGGGAAAACCACCATTTGTGGATCCAGTTGCTCTAGATATTAAAACGACGCATACGCTCGGTCAGAGGTTGATGGATATGAGCCAGGGCCTTCATCACACTTTAAATGTTGCTTTATCAACTCTCTCTCTGTGGAGCTTGTTGTTGATGTTGTACGTTTGTGTTTAAATTTGCATATATATATATATATATATATATATGTATGTAATCTATTTTCAGACAGTATAGGCTGCATTAAATATATATAAATATATATATATATATATACATACATTATATACATATTATTTTATATATATATATAAGTGGTTGTATGGGTTAATATGTATATATATATATATATATATATATATATATATATATATATATATATATATATGTAATCTATTTTCAGACAGTATAGGCTGCATTAAATATATATATATATATATATATATATATATATATATATATATATATGGTTGTATGGGTTAATATGTATATATATATATATATATATATATATATATATATTTATATATTTATATGTATTTAAACATTAAGTACATTATTTCATTAGTTTTTTAAGTTATAGAAAGAAAATAGTCCTTACATCTGTTTACTTCTACCTTCTCTTCGAAAACTATTGATTACATTCATAATTGACTGTATTTTAATCTACATTTCACTGGTTATTTTTGTCTTGTGTTCTTATTATTTGCATGTACACAATCATTTACAGGATACGGATATTCCGGACCACATGTTATCTGGCATTTAATGAATAACTCTTCTACACAGAAGAACTGATCATCTTGCTCTGGCCAGTTTTCTCCTTGGTCTCTGCAGTATAATATAATATCTTCAAAGTGCATGCACTGAGTTGGTAAGCCTGTGTTTAATGGGCGTGTTTCTGGGTTTTTTACTTAATTCATTCTGTGAGTTAACTTAATTCAGTCGCAACATTTAAAAGCACGTGGACTAAAACAAGCTGATGGTGACGTTTAATTATTTAGTTCCCTCGGATGTGAGCCTAAGTGTCCGCTATCGAGGAGTTTCTGTAAGTGAAGGCGCGTTTCTCACCAGCAGCATCAGTCGCCTTCGGGATCACGTTTCCTCCCACGTAGGACTCTGGCGCCACGGTCGGCACCGTCGCCGTGGCAACGCCCCGCGTCATGCCGCCGCCCTGCGTCGTGGCGACGTCGTCCTGCGCCGTGACTTCTGCTGCGGAATAAAAAAAAGGGGGCTTGACGTTAGCTCTTGTATCGGCTTTGTGGACGTGTGTGTGCACCGAGAAGTTCAAATAATACAGGGTTCGTACGGTCGTGGAAAACCTGGAAAAGTCATGGAATTTTAAAATGGTCATTTCCAGGCCTGGAAAAGTCATGGAAAAAACTTAAATCCTAAAAGTGTTGAAAAAGTCATGGAAATTTGTTATGATCACATTTTCATTTGAGTTTGAGTTCATGGAGTTTGAAATAATTAATGTTTTTTAAAGAAAAACACTCAAAATATAAGCCGGCGTACGCTCTCAATAGGCTACATTTTCTAAATTGTTCACGTATATACTGAGATTTCAGTTTGGTCATGGACATTTGGTTTAAAGTCCTGGAAATCTATTGGTCGAAATGTGTAAGAACCCTGATAATAACTCCTCGGCCTGAGCCAATAAGCCGACCTCCGGTTCGCTCGCCCGGGGACGAGCGTCTCACCAACCGACCAGAAGGGTGGAGTTCACACCCAACTGATCGATGTTGAAATGCTCCTCTGAGGGTCGGCCTGCATCTCTGCTGAGTTACTGCTGTTACAGGAACCACAGAGAAGCTGCTGCCATGAAAACAAGCATCTGTTGCTTTTCTATATCCAATTGAGGCAATAACTGATACTGTCGGGCTCCTCCTTCGTGTTTCCTTTCCCGGAAATGAAAACCGGGCAACGCGCACGCCACTGGCTCTAAAAGGTGGCGAGGTAAAGGCATCCCATGTTATGATGTTCGTAACTTGCACACTCTCAGGGATCAGCGATGATGTTTTCTACTTCCTCGGGAGAATCTGAGGTTTTAGACCGGCTGCCGTGATTTAATAAAGTTGTGATGCGAGGTAGTAGCTCGTGGGTCAGATGGAGAGTAAGCTATCCTAACTTCAATTACCCGCAGTGTGTGTGTGTGTGTGTGTGTGTGTGTGTGTGTGTGTGTCTCTGTACATTTGTGTGTGTGTGATCTCTCTGTGTCCCTCGAGGCTCGGCGGGGATGTGGGAGATTAGTTAAAAGGTCTCCATCGCAGTAGATAGCGGATGTGCTCAGACTTCTACTCTGAAATGCAATCTCGCTCCCTCGGAGGTTGTGTCTGAGGGTCCTCGCGGTCACAGTGACTCACTTTGGGGGATATACAAAATAAGTTTGGGTGCACGAGCGTAATGGTTTTCCATCCACCCCGTGGAACCGTGCTGACGCCGTTATTAAACGCGCTGCTGCAAGGTGCCAGGTAATGATGCCATTGAAAACATCACTTTTCCCCAATTTTTTGAATTATGTAATAGGCCCTCGTACCATTTTCCATTCTCCGGGATCCGCTTGACTTTGGGAGTCGGAGTCCTTGATTAATCGCAGCGCTTAATCAAAACCGTAATGGGGATATTTCTGGTCGGGTTCCTTCAGCTGTGAATTATTTCACCTGCAAAGTTGTATTAACCTGGATAACTTTCAGGGCACGATTAATTCTCTGAGCAAATTAGAAGAAAAAAAAGGCGCCACACCCTGCAGTCACTGAGCTAATGAGCCGAGGCTTTTTATCGCTCTAACTTAATCAGGTCACATTACAAGGGTAGCTTTCAGGAGTCTAAACACAATACCCAGCATGCATTCCTTTTAGCCAGATTCCCCTCTCTGTCTAACAACAACAGCATTACCTCACTCTCCAAACATTCCCACAATGCCTTGCTTCTGCAGATGTCATTACATCTCACTCTCTCTCGCCGTGTGATTCCTCGCTGGTTGCCAGGTAGAGTTTGTGATCTCGGGTTGTGCTGCCCCCTGTTGAACTCCTTACTGCCACATTCATTTAATGAATGGCTTTGTTTTCACTTTGCAGATACTCTATAGATGTGGCTGTAAAGCATTATCTTAAAGTCACTGCAAGGAACGTTTAACGAGTCATTTTAATTAATTCATGATTATTTTAAGACCTACAGAAGTACACGAGACCGTCAGCGGAAACATCGTCTGTTTCTGTATACTTATCATTAACCGCGGAGAACCAGAACTAAGTTTTATGCAGTCAAATCAGAGGTTTTCTAAAGGCCAAAATCCACACAAATGAAAATGTGTTTTTAGAATTGACTGTAATATTTATCACCGTATTATGAGGTAAAATGCAGGTATACTCAACAGTGAATTGGATGGTTTGACATAGGACTTTTCTCTAGTGTGTAATTTTTTACTTGAAAATTACTTGAAAATGTTTATATTTCTAAACATTTTACAGCATAAAACGTTTTTTTTTCTTTTACTGGTTCCCTTTATTCTCCCCATTCTGCCTCCGTTGTCTTCCACCGCTGCGCTCTCCTCTCGGCCGCCTGCGGTCACCGCTTCGCACATCCGTCACGTGTATATTCACACGCTGGTGGCACTGACACATGGCCACGGACTTCCTGAGGTAAATAATTGTGACAGTCAGTTGCCACAAGTACCAAGTAGACGGCGGATGTGCTGTCATAGCAGGTGTGTGTGTGTGTGTGTGCGTGTGTGTGTGTGTGGGGGGGGGATCTTCGAGGAGGTCTCTGCTTGGTGCTCGCAACTGTCCACTGCAGCTGTCTGTCCTACTGCAAATAAATCAACGCTTTGCAACTGGTTCAAATAGATGAGACCGGCTGAGTCCCTGTCCTCCCAGTGGATGGTGCTCTCTCCTTCCCCGTGGCAAACCTTCAATCAGGGTGCGTACGGTCATGGAAAACCTGGAAAAGTCATGGAATTTTAAAATGGTCATTTCCAGGCCTGTAAAAGTCATGGAAAAAACTTAAATCACAAAAGTTTTGGAAAAGTCATGGAAATGTGTTATATTCACGTTTTCATTTACGCCGAGTTTGAATTAATGAATATATTTTAGAAAGAAAGACTCAAAATATAAGCCGGCGGACGCTCTGATACTGGCGGAGCAATTTGGGGTTTTCCCGCGTTGCAAGTGAACGCACCGTAACTGGAAAGTTCGATGGCCGTAGCTCGGGAAGCAAATGTTTATTCTTTAAATAAAATATTGTCTCTTATTCATTTGTTTCATTAAATGTAAACTGTATGCTTTGGAATTCACATTGTTTAAATACTAAATGTTCTCACTTTTTATGTATAAACCGACATTTCAGTTTGGTCATGGACATTTGGTTTAAAGTCATGGAAAAGTCCTGGAAACCCATCGGTCAACATGTGTAAGAACCCTGTTCAATACAGGACAAGAAAGCTTCCTCCCCTCTGGACGTGCTCGGGTTTCACCACGGAGCCGCCGCGTTGCCTCGTCTCCCGTTGACCATTAGCGTGGGCGTGGGCCGGCGGCGGGTCAAGGACTCCCTGACCTTGTTAAGCCGCTCTATCTGCCGGCCTGCAGCCCCACAGCTGCCGCCCCTCACCCGTCCTCCTCTGTGTGGTCCGACCGTTTGTTTTGCCGGAAAAGGATGAGGTTCCAAACGGGAGAGACGGTCGGGCATAAATCAAGTTTCTCGGGTGCGGCGGTGACACGCAGAGGAATGAAATGTGTTGCCACGGCGCCGGGATGGCTTTCCGCCGGCAGGTGATTTGTAGCCGGAGAAACTGTCGGCGTGCATAAGAAAAGTGTAAAGATTGATGTTTGCGGCCGACGCTTCTGTTTAGCTTTACAGTTACAGTTTGTGGTTTTGTCGGGCAGATTCTGATGGGATGTTGGACGGGTATTGTGTCGAGTTCGCTGGGAATCTGTTTTCTTTTCTTCTTTTCTTTTAATGGAAAAAACTCAGCACTGGAACTTGAATAGATTTCCCCTGTTTTGCGGATGTTCAAACCGTGGCACCTCGAACACACTTGTAAAACATGTTTTTAATAAGGCGGAACTTGTTTGTTTGGCTTCAGACTCGATGACACACGGCCTGTTTTCTATTTGTTTTGAATGCGTCTCTCCGACCGGGCGTCACTCGTCACACAAACAAACCCCCCCAGAGCCCAGATGGAAGGAAACCTCTGCGTGTAAATTGCCACTTATGACCAACAGCAACAGCGGTCGCCTTTTTTCTTCTTCTTCATTGTTGGGTTTTCATTGTTGAACTCAACGCGTCACATCTGGTTTGATTATGAGAATAAAACAATGGAAGGCTCGCGACACGCCCAGGAAATCTCACGTTCGTTCACTGTCTGAAGGAGAGAGGAATGCGATTACGCGAGCGTCTTTCTCATGACGGTGTTACTGTTGTGCGCTGTAACTGATACTGTGGCGTTTGCTGCTCCCCGTGTGAGGTCGACACACTTCCTGACGGCGTGACCTCTGAACCCATCTCCACCCCTCCAGCCTCCGCTCGCGCGCTCAGAGGAAGCGTAAGCTAACGGTGATTATTTTGCCGATTTCTGCGACGACCAATCCAGTCAAACGTGTCAATGGCCAAAGTGAAAAAACTCCCATGTGCAAAATTAGCCGGGAAAGGTGTGGGAAAACCTCCTATCTGCACTCTCTGTGTTAATTGTGTGTATTTTTTTGTATTATGTATTGTGTATCCTGAACAAACTATGTTCTGCAAGAAAACTGAACGAAAACGAAAACGTTTTTCAGGAGATTTTTGCGCTTCGCCCATGGAAACTGGACATGACAGGGTCCGTACGGTCATGGAAAACCTGGAAAAGTCATGGCATTTTAAAATGGTCATTTCCAGGCCTGGAAAAGTCATGGAAAAAACTTAAATCATAAAAGTTTTGGAAAAGTCATGGAAAATTGTTCATTTACGCCGAGTTTGAAATAATTAACATGTTTTTTAAAGAAAAACACTCAATATATAAGCCGGCGTACGCTCTCTATACGCAACATGTTCTAAATTGTTCATGTTTTTACCGAGATTTCAGTTTGGTCATGGAACTTTGGTTAAAAGTCCTGGAAATCCATCGGTCAAAATGTGTAAGAACCCTGCATCAGAGACACCCTTGGCTTCGCATCGCCACTCAGACTCTCTCAGACTCTCTTGTTGTGCAAGTGACAAACAAACAGACTCAGCCCGGACTCCTCCGCCTGGTGTACGGTCGGGGGTTCTGACTCCATCGAATATCTTCCCACCAGATTGCCCTGAGTGGCGGCTGTGGTCTTGAAATGCACCACCCTACAACCCCCCCCCCCCCCCCCCGCAACATCTCCTGGGACCCCGGGTGGAGGAATGTGTCCGGCTTCTGGAAGAAGACGAGCCTTCAGCTCAACGCCCTGCTGCCTGCCTCCCCCCTCCCCCCCTCCCTCCCCCCCTCCCCCTCCCTCCCTCCCAGCTCTCGCTGTCTGCTCGCCTGCTGCTAGTCACGCACAGCTAATCCCAGGCATCTATCGAGGTGAGACGTCGGCTCCAGCCGCCACCCCTCCCTCAGCCTATAGTGTAATGTAACGCAACATGCCAAGAGCCACATGGCAACAGCTCATTCCTCATGCTCGGCCCGGTGTACGTGACGTCCAAACACAAGTTACACTTCTTCTTTACATAAGTTTGTATTAACGCAGCAGGACTTTGAACAAGAAAACTTCCTTTACTTGACAAAACGTGTTATACGTACGTCTCTGAGTACTGAACGTCCTTCACTGTGCGTCTCGAGGCTTTTACACAACAGGGACGTGAGGACGAGGAGACACTCGCCTTCACACGTTGTTATACGTTTAGGGCTTTTATTGTGAAAGGTAAGAATGGAATGCGTTGTGGTTTCATAGATATAGGCGCAACTCAACCCGAAAAGTGACAAATGACAAATATCCATTCAGAAGAAGAGAAAACACAATGAACTGCCCCTTTAAACATGAACCAGCTGTTCCCTGATGCATGTTGGCCGACCCTCCCGAGGCTCTGGCCTCCAGTCCCACCGAGGGACAGACCCCCTTAAAAAGTGGCCTTATATCCCGGGGGGCCCCTCGGCCTCTACCTGCTTATGTTGGGGGGGGGGGGACACTCCTGTGATGTGTAATGGGGCCCAGTGAGGTGATAATGGTGATAATGGTGATAATGGTCTGCACACGACGGCGGACCACACAGTCACGAGGACGGAGGCCGCAACGCCGCAACGCCACAACGCCTGTTCTCTGGGAACTAAAGCGGGAAACGCATCTCGGGTCTTTCTGCGCACAAATGAAGTCTGCAGCTTGGACCTGGGCCAAGACTAATGTTCTGCTCTCAAGGCTGAACCTAGATGATGTCCGAACTGTTTTGACTGAGCGCGTTAGAGTCTGTCCAGCCGAGACGGCTTCTATAAACATTCTCAAGACAGATGGCCTCCTCTCTTCTCCCCGCGCTGCACATCCTGCACATGTTGCCTCTGTGTCTGTGTAGAAGAAGACATTTCTGGTACGTAATTGATTGAGTGCCGTCAACGGAGGATGTATGCTCTTGATGCACACATAACATTATTATTTCAGGATTTCTGAGCGACGTAATGTTGTGCAAAAATTGCCAAATTGAACCTCTATCAAGTGTAATTTCCCTCCTCTGCTGCCTCCGGACCTGCCTCCAATGCGTCCTGTCAAATGACCTCCTTTAGAGGATCTCTGACATCACTCCAGCATCCATTGGGTAGACATCTGACCCAGGAGTACACGTCCCCACCACTGGAATACACTTTTTTTAAAATCTGGCCTCCCATAATCGGTCAATTTAGAAATTTAAACTGCCTGTGCAATATTAAGAAAACATTCCGGCTACTTCAGCTCCTTTTTTTCAGTGAGTGAAAGCATTAATCACTGCATATTCCCCCTAATAAGGAATGTTTTCCTGATTTGAATATCGCGAGTCATATCTTAAACCATCTCAAAGTGTGCGAGTGGAGAGCGTGCGGAGGAATGTGACATTGGAGCTCGGTCCCCTCGGGTTAAACATGCTCTGCAACTCGACCCGCTTTGAAACAACAGACTGCTGACCCCACTATCATGACCCCCCCCCACCCCCCTCCCCTGTCACAGCGATTAATAGCAGAAGCCGGCCCATTCTTCTCCTCTGGCAGAAAAGCAACTGGATCTCATGGTTTCAATCAGGCCCGTGGAAGAAGCTCCGCCCCCACCCGGCGCTGCCCAGCTGCAGCGGCCCCGAGGCCCCCGGGGGCCGCCGCAGCCCCCAACCGGAGCATGACGCCCGTTTCTAGGGGACCACAATCAAGAAACATGACATCTGGTTTCAATTGGGAGCATTATACCCCCCCCCCCCCCCTTCTCCCCCTCCCCCTCACCTTTCCTCTTCCTCCCCCTTTACACGGTCTCTCACAATTTGCCTGGTGCATTACCTTGAATGAGCCCGTCTGGTTTGAGTGTGTGCAGGTAACCGTCGGGGGATCCGGTTGCAGCGCGAGGCCGATCTGGGCTCAACATTGATTTAGTCCAGAAAAGAACACGAGACGGACTACATCTCTCAAAAAAAAGAAAGAATAGTAATCTAATTACTTCCACACACATCCAAGGGGGTTGGGAGTGAAAAACGACCATCGCAGGCCATAAAGACGGAAACTGGAGGGAGCGCTTTTAAAACGTTAGCGTATTTTGTTTAAGTGTGTGTTAGCCATCTGATGCTCAGGCTCTGAGTTCCCCATTCCCCCTCCCGGTCGTTTGATAGTCGTTTCACGCGGACGGGCAAATAAAAAGTACAGAGGCTGGAACCAGTTCAAGGACGCCGCCGCCGCCGCTGGGGAGAGGCAGCCGTTTCTCCTGTGAGGACCGGAGGAAACGCTCTGTCCCACGTGAACCAGGATGTCGCCCGAGAGTGTGTCTGTGTCTGTGTGTCTGTGTGTCTGTGTGTATGTGTGTCTGTGTGTATGTGTGTCTGTGTGTCTGTGTGTCTGTGTGTCTGTGTGTCTGTGTGTATGTGTGTCTGTGTGTATGTGTGTCTGTGTGTATCTGTGTGTCTGTGTGTATGTGTCTGTGTGTCTGTGTCTGTGTGTCTGTGTGTCTGTGTCTGTGTGTCTGTGTGTCTGTGTGTATCTGTGTGTCTGTGTGTATGTGTCTGTGTGTCTGTGTATGTGTGTCTGTGTGTCTGTGTGTCTGTGTGTCTGTGTGTCTGTGTGTATGTGTGTCTGTGTCTGTGTGTCTGTGTGTATGTGTGTCTGTGTGTCTGTGTGTCTGTGTGTCTGTGTGTCTGTGTGTCTGTGTGTCTGTGTGTCTGTGTGTCTGTGTGTATGTGTGTCTGTGTGTCTGTGTGTCTGTGTCTGTGTGTTTGTGTGTCTGTGTGTCTGTGTGTATGTGTGTCTGTGTCTGTGTCTGTGTGTATGTGTGTATGTGTGTCTGTCTGTGTGTCTGTGTCTGTGTGTCTGTATGTGTGTCTGTGTATCTGTGTGTCTGTGTCTGTGTGTCTGTATGTGTGTCTGTGTGTCTGTGTGCCTGTGTGTCTGTGTCTGTGTTTGTGTGTCTGTGTGTCTGTGTGTCTGTGTGTCTGTGTGTATGTGTGTCTGTGTTTGTGTGTCTGTGTGTCTGTGTGTCTGTGTGTATGTGTGTCTGTGTTTGTGTGTCTGTGTGTCTGTGTGTATGTGTGTCTGTGTGTCTGTGTGTCTGTGTTTGTGTGTCTGTGTGTCTGTGTGTATGTGTGTCTGTGTGTCTGTGTCTGTATGTGTGTCTGTGCCTGTGTGTCTGTGTGTCTCTGTGTGTGTGTGTGTGTGTGTGTCTGTGTGTGTGTGTCTGTGTGTGTCTGTGTGTCTGTGTGTCTGTGTGTCTGTGTCTGTGTGTGTGTCTGTGTGTCTGTGTGTCTGTCTGTCTGTGTGTCTGTGTGTCTGTGTGTCTCTGTGTCTGTGTGTCTGTGTGTATGTGTGTCTCTGTGTCTGTGTGTCTGTGTGTCTGTGTGTCTGGTGTCTGTGTGTCTGTGTGTCTGTGTGTATGTGTGTCTGTGTGTCTGTGTGTCTGTGTGTCTGTGTCTGTGTGTCTGTGTGTCTGTCTGTGTCTGTGTGTGTATGTGTGTCTGTCTGTGTCTGTCTGTGTGTGTGTCTGTCTGTCTGTGTGTCTGTGTGTGTGTGTATGTGTGTGTGTGTGTGTGTACGTGTGTCAGTGTGTGTGTGTGTCTGTGTGTCTGTGTGTCTGTGTGTCTGTGTGTCTGTGTGTCCGCCAGATGTCTGGATCAACTGACACTGGGGTTCTGGACGCCGCGTTGTTGACGTTGTTGACGTTGTTGACGTTGTTGACGTTGCTCCCGTGGTTCTGCGGTCGCGTCCGTTACTTTTTGGCGCCGCGATCTGGCGGTTGCTTTCATTAGAGAGGATGCTAAAAGAAATACAGAATGTATAAAAACAACACTTCGCCGTGAAGGCGGAGCTTCAACTGCACGACAGTTCATTGTTCTCTGACTCGCTGCCTTTCCAAAATATGGCCGCTACAGGGAATTGTTTTACTCCTGGTGTTTCTGATTGTCTCCCTTCTCCTCCTCCTCCTCCTCCTCCTCCTCCAGGTTGTCGGGGCAACCGCTACGCTCCCCGACATCTGGGAATCCGCTCCTGACCTCATCGCAGTGAACTTGTACAGTAAAGCTCGTCTTTCCCTCCACTCGCGTAGCTCCGCCCCCTCCCTCCCATCCCCTGTCAGGAGACAGGTGGTGCGTCCCGCCTGGGATACACTGTTTAACTCAGGAGGTCTTCTTCGACTACACTCTCCCATCTGCATCTCATCGGTTATCCGATCCATTTTATATATATATATATATATATATATATATATATATATATATATATATATATATATATATATACAGGACTGTCTCTGAAAATTAGAATATTGTGATAAAATTCTTTATTTTCTGTAAAAAAACTAAAATGTCATGCATTCTGGATTCATTACAAATCAACTGAAATATTGCAAGCCTTTTATTCTTTTAATATTGCTGATTATGTGTAAGCCATAATCTCAAATATCCTATCTTTAAATATTAGAATATCATGAAAAAGTATACTAGTAGTGTATTCAACTCATCACTTGAATCGTCTAATTAACTCGAAACACCTGCAAGGGTTTCCTGAGCCTTGAAAAACACTCAGCTTGGTTCAGTAAACAGGGTTTGTGCGGTCATGGAAAACCTGGAAAAGTCATGGAATTTTAAAATGGTCATTTCCAGGCCTGGAAAAGTCATGGAAAAAACAAAAATCATAAAAGTTTGGGAAAAGTCATGGAAATTTGTTATAATCACGTGTTCATTAACGCCGAGTTTGAAATAATTCTTATGCGTTTTTAAAGAAAGACGCTCAAAATATAAGCCGGCGTACGCTCTCAATACGCAACATTTGGAACATTGTTCATGCTTATACTGAGATTTCAGTTTGGTCATGGAAATTTGGTTTAAAGTCATGGAAAAGTCATGGAAAAGTCATGGAAATCCATTGGTCAAAATGTGTAAGAACCCTGAGTAAACTAAATCACAAGTATGTTTCTGACTGTCTCACAAGTTTCTGAGACAGTCCTGTATATATATATATATATATATATATATATATATATATATATATATTTTTTTTTTTTTTTTTTTTTTTTTTTTTTTTTTTTTGTACGTTCTGGTTCAGAATCTTTACGTTAAAATCGTGTCGGTTTCATTTTCCAGAGCGGATGCAGATGCCTCTCACGGCCGATGATCTCATTCCCACATGAGCTTCATCCCATGAACAAGACAGCAGGTTTGAATTAAGCTCTCCGGCGTGTGCGGTTCGTCTGCAGCCACTACAGACGCCGCCGCTCGGGATCCAACGGCTTCGGATCATTTCTTGGCGCCCTTTTTCTTTCGGCATCTCGTTCTCACGCCGTGTTTACTTTGAGCTGAACTCGGCTCGGCCGCCGCTGAAGGCTCGTCCGTCCAAAAGGTTTCACAGGTATTTCTTTTCACCGCATCACACGCGCTAGTCGTAGTATACAGAAACAGTGTTCACGGCTTTTTTTTAGTGGGTCTTGATTTCCATTCATATAAAAATTGTACTTGGCTTCACCTAAAGTGGACTCAGTTTAAAAATAAGCGTTTGAGGGTGGGGATTATTGAAGAGAGTTGCAGTTTTTTTCTGAGAAAGTAAAAAAAAAGACCTTAAATTGGCCACACCCGATTGATAAGATGCTGTTTCTTTTCTTTCTTTTTGCAGACACGTGAGGAATTTGTTCCATTCCAAATGAACCCTCCTTGCTCTGGGTCTCGCTGCACGTGGAGCTCGGCCGCATGTCGTCTTCACAGCATCAGCTTGGAAACACACTTTCACAACCAAACTCTGCACGCCCGCCCCTCAGACACGCTTCTACGCGGCTAAATATAAATACACACACTCGTCAAAAGCCCTTGAAGATCGTGGGAATCGGGTCAATGAAACGGCGAGCGCCGCTCCGGAGGAAGGCTCACGAATGTGTGTTTTTAAAACGATGATAAAAGAGCAGAGAGGGAGTTCTCTTGGGCGGCGGGCCGTACATTCCCAAGTCCAGAGCAGACATCCTGAATCAATTCATCATTTCAGACTTCGCTGTGCCTCCGCATAATTAAAACCCTTCCCTCCTTTGTTTGCCAAGGTACTGCAAGCGGAGTGTTTTCTGTGAGGAAAAACCAAATGCATGAAACCCGCTTCACAAAAAGCTCGTTAAGGATTTCCTCTCAGTGGCGAGTCAGTCAGCCTGCACTCCGGAGAGAGTGAGAAACCAACAAAGTTGTAGGGTTAAAACCCGAACGCAACTCAAAGGCCATTCAAACAAACGCTCCTCCAGTCTAACTCCACCCCCCCGCCTCCACCCCCCCCCCCCCCCCTTGTGGATGACCACACCGTCTCCCGTGAAGTTTGACCCTCTCTGCCTCGTTTTTGCTCCACTACTCACCGTTTGAGAGCGAGGCGACGAGAAGCAACGCAAAGGCCAGCGCCGGGCCGGGCCCGCCGGGTCTCTGTGCAGAAGATGCTGCCATTCTGGTTCTGGGCGGGAGGGGAAATGCAGGAGGAAGGAAAAAAGGGCTGGAGAGCTGGAGCAGTTAAGGGTTTCCTCTTACCCGGCGCGGGACAGGGTGGATATAAAGCACCACTTGTGTTCTGTCAGTTTTTATATAGCCCCCCCCCCCCTCTCCTGCCCTCCTCCTCCCTTGCTGAGGCCCAGCCCTACTACACCCCCCACTTTAACCCTTCCTCCGGGCCCCCACCCCTCTACGAGACGCAAGGCAGACGGCGGGAGGGGAAGAGGAGAATGGGGTCTTGTTGGGATGTGATGTGTGCTTTGAAAGAAGTTGCAGCATTCTTGAGATACCGATCAATATATTGATTAAACAGACCTTCTGAGTGCTCGAGGAGTGCTGGAGTCCCCCCCCTGATGATGCTGCAGCATGTGTGTGTGTGTGCGTGTTGTTGTTGATCAGCGCTCATTACTTCATCCTCGTGGTCTCCGTGTCTGCATGTGAGCCCCCGGTTGGCCGGGAGCGGTAATCCACGGCACAATGAAAGGTGACAGCCGACAATAGGGCGGCTCTCCGGTCCTTAATGGGCTTATAGAGATAGACCGCGGAGCAGAATATCATGCTCGGAACAAAAGTGCGACCCACTGTTATGCTAATGGCTTTAATCCATGTCAGTGGCCCCCCGAGCCCCCACCTCTCACCGCGGCCATCAATCAACAACGGCCATCCCAGTAGTGAAGACACCACAGGATCCGCTGAGACCTTTCACACTTCCACAGAGTCCTAGAAGCACCTCCCCCCCCACATACACACACACACACACGCACACACGCACACGCACACGCACGCACGCACGCACGCACTCACACACCCCCAATTGCAATTTGGGGATCGTTCCTTCACTCTTGTAAGCTCTTTTTGCTCTAGCTGTTCTCGTGCTCTCTGTGAATCACACATCTGGAACCACTGGCGAAGGTATGCTAAATGACTTGCTAAAAAAAAAAAAAAAAAAAAAAAAATGTCAAAGTAAAAAAAGAGAAGCCCCACCCTACCCTTCCAGACAAAGAAATAAATGGCAACAACAGCGAGAGGAGAGAAGTAAACCGCTACATGCATGAGAACGGCTCTTGTAACTTGATACCAGTCCCAGTGCCCATAGTCCCCTTGTGTGTCCCCCCCCCATCACCCCATTTCCTCCCTCTTACTCCCCCGCTCCTTCTTGCCAGACTCCTATCAAACATTCAGCTTAAGCAGCGGGGCGTTGAGGTGGGTAATCGGCTCCTCGCTGTGTCTCAAGATGAGCTTTGCTGAAAACCCTTAACTGAATAATCACGGTGTGCCCATGCCACCGCAGTAAAACATGCATTAGCCTCTCGGCGAGGTAAGTATTCCTGCTCCTCGTGAATCGAGGCGCTCCGTTCGGGGCCGAGTCGACCTTTCACCCTCCGCAGGACAAACACATTCAATTTGTCTTTTTCCTCCAGGATATTTCCCCTCACGCCTCTTTTACGAGGACACGAGTGCTCTCATCTTCGCCTTCGTGTTTGTGTTTTTTGGACCATGTGTTAAATTCTATATTACGTCATCGTGAATTGAAGGTGATTTTAAAACTTCGCTTGCGAGGAAACTCAGAACTCCGTTCCCCTCCTCCACTCTGAGACAAAGGGAGACGTTCGTAAAGGACGTGGTCAAGACCCGTTCACTCCTCTCCGCATCAACCAATCCACTTGTGACTCCGTCCCCGGGAGCTAAAGACTCAACACAATCCAGACGGTTTGCTGTCCTGGCTCCTGATTGGTGGACGAGCTCCCCACTGACATCAGGACAGCAGACAGTCTCTACAACTTCCACCAGAAACTAAAAACACCTCTTCTCCCACTTTAATTTAACTGATTAGCACTTCAGTGGCACTTGAATAGCATTTAATTATGGAATTACTTATTGGTTAGAATGCTTCAGCAGTCCAACTCTTGTTCTTGTCTTCTTTAATAAACTTTTTTATTATTAGTTGGAATATATATTTCAGCTAATTTCAGACATGTTCAGCTATTTCCAGACATTTTCAGTTATTTATTTCATATTTCAGCTATTTTCCATTATTTATTTCATATTTCAGCTATTTCCAGACATTTTCAGTTATTTATTTCATATTTCAGCTATTTTCAGTTATTTATTTCATATTTCAGCTATTTCCAAATATTTTCAGTTATTCATTTCATATTTCAGCTATTTTCAGTTATTTATTTCATATTTCAGCTATTTTCAGTTATTCATTCAATATTTTAGCTATTTCTAAATATGTTCAGTTATTTATTTCATATTTCAGCTATTTCCAAATATGTTCAGTTATTTATTTCAGCTATTTTCAAACCTTTTTCAGCAATTTATTTTTTTATTTTTCAGCTTCAAGCTTTCAGATGTTAAGCATTCTAACGCATTTTCAGCAGGAAATGCATTTTCTAGTTTCATTACTTATTTTATTACTTATGATATTTTTGTAGTTTGGCTATCTTGAATAAATGTTACTTTCTTGACTCTTGTTGTTCTGAGCTTGGACTCATGGTTGAATCCTCTAATCGTACGTCACTTTGGATAAAGGCGTCCGCTAAATGACATGTGACGTCATAATGTAATGTGAGGAAGGAGCACGTCCTCCCGCGTGACGGCGGTTGGCTGAAGCGTCACCGAGCAGCTCGTCATGGTCCCCGCTCAGGAAAACCAATCGGCCCTGAATGCATCCCTCCTGCGACCTTACAGAAAGCAGATCTGGGAAACATTTCTCCCACCGGCTCCCTGTGATTTAAGGCCTGTAGGCCGGGCCTCCTACGGCTTTATTTGTTTATAGTATGTTGACTGCTCTGCACATCTGTTGCAGCTTACGGAGGCTCAAAACATGGCCTCCGTCCTCCGAGTCCTCAGCAACGCTCCATCTCGCCCGTCGTATATATCCGCCGGTGTTGTCGAGGAGTTCTGACGGCGCTGCCCATTTTCTGCTGAGCTCGCAAACGTGTTTTAACCAGATTTGAGTATGAAGTGCTTTCTGGAACGTGTGATGGAGTGTCTCACGAGAACATAGGCGACCGGATTAAATATCAAAAGAGAAGTGTGGCGCTTTTTGTAGTTTCTCCCTGCGAGTCCCTTCAGAGCGACGCTGCACTTTAAAGACACACACTCTAAAGACACACACTTTAAAGACACACACGCTGAGCGCTCGCCAAACATTCTGTCAGCATGCACGTTTATTTTACTTCTCTGTTTACAGTCAAAGATTATTCTGAGTTAATTAATTAAATGCACACCTGCTTTTGATCTCAAATATTAAGCGGGGCATTCAAATAGATTCATAAAGCACCGCCGGCGTCTGGACTCCAGCCGGGGTGTTGATCAGTCCGTTGATTGGTTTATTAAAGCTGGAGTTGATAAAAGGGGAGAAACCAGTAACGGGATGCTATATTAAAACATATAAATATATCCCTACTAAGCGAAGAGCACTCGTTCCAGAAGTCTGCAAGTCCCCCCCCCCCCCCCCCTTCACACACATACACACACACGCACATGCACGCACAAAACAAAATCATCATCATGAAGATAAACAATGAACAAGGCTGTTGTGAACACTCACAGCTGCATCGCCAGCAGCTTGTGGTGGCGTGCGATACGTCCGATGGGGAAGATCGACAGGGTCGGGAATGTAATCCTTCAAAACATGTTTTGTAATATTTGTTGGGATTATTCTTACATCCCGACAGCAATCGATAAATCAAATGCTCTGACAAAAAGAAAAGAATCAAAACTGAATCTAAGTGAAATGATTGGACGTCCTATCAAGCTGGTGAGATGAATATACAAAATATAAAAAAAACGTTAAACCCTTTTTAGATCACCCCCCCGGTCATCTTCTATTTAACACAATATTTAAAGAAATACAAAGATACATTTCCTTATAATCGTCTTTTCTTCCCGAGAAACAAAACATGTGTGCTTAAATAAGCTAGAACAAATTAATTTCAACCAATAATATCATGATATCCATCCATCAATCAATAGCGTGTGTAGCCTCGCTCCTCTGTAGCTCCGCCCACTTGCTCGCGGCCCAATGGGAAGGGTTTGTAAAACTCCTTCTTGGAGCTGTGCGCTGCCCAAATATTCTGTAACCCTGGGTTTTTAATCACACGCAGTTCAAGTAACGATGAGCGACGGCATTTCTTTCTTGGTTGAAACTTAAAACGGTGCTGATGAAAGTCTGTCTTCAATCTGACTAATATTTCACTTCTCGGATACGTTTGAGGCAAAAATGTCACTGATGGTCTTATTTTTGTGCTAATGGAAGTTTCAGCTGCTAATTGGACACCCCGAGGATCTCTGAGGCTTGGTGGACGAATCAGTAAGCTCCTTTAAATGATCCCCTCTCTAACTGGAGAGCTAATTAGATGAATATGTCACGGATTATATTCTCTGAGTCTCTTTCTGTTTAGTTTGTCCCACAGAACTTACAGCCGTACGGATAAATGTATGTTCAGTGTCTTGTGAGAGACAGAGACTTTTTTTAGTATCTGGTATGTTTTGCAGTTATTCATTTCTGCCTGAGAGCAAGAGTCCCCCCCACCCCCCCCCCCCCCCTCCCTCCGGCAGCGAGCATCCAACAGGAAGTTGTAAAACGGCGACTCTGCCAATGTGACAATCTTTTGTTGGGAGACGACTCCCCGCCCCCTCTTCATAGTTAACAATTTACCTTCAAAGACTCATTGTCCTGTTTTGACGTCAGGAGAACACAAAAAGCAACTGACCCTTCGCTAAGCCCCGCCCCCTTTGAGCCCACACTGCCACTAACCTAATGGCTACGGTTGTAAGGAAACAAAAAAAAGACATTTCTGAGAGAAACGGATAAAAGTGTTGGTGGATATATTCAGGATGTCTACCAATTTAAATATCTGTAGAAGCTAAATACAAAGTGAAGCAGCACATCTGGATCTGTTCCTGTTGAGCTAGCGTACGCATGTTAGCCCCACAGGTTGTTATTCATAAACGTGACAATTTAAAACGTATATCTCTCTTGTATTAAACCAAGACAAGCTCGAAATCCTCGATGAAAGCCTGAGAATGAGAATAAAGTTTTAAAAAGTCTCAGCCGGAGAGATGTCTGATGCTACGCTACGATTGGCCAGTCTGAGCTTAAGGGGCGGGACTCTGAGAATGAGCAAATTGGCGTGCTTTTCTGAATTAACGTGAGGACG